>CM039582.1:17074127-17121300 GCA_022457205.1 Saccharum spontaneum | reverse complement strand
GGAATGGAGTTAAAAATGTCGGCCTCATGCTAAAAGGAAAGAATAAGTACTCTCAAGTAGTTGTGGGTACAAATGTTATATATTTTGGTGAGAAGTTTAGTGAAACCTACATAGTAGCTAACACTCGCAGTTGGAGTTTTATTGTAGAAAAGCTCCAAAAGAAACAGTTCTAGTATCATCAGTGATGTAAAGTTATAATATAGTATGATATGAGGCTGAGGGACAGGCAAAATGGTTAAGGAACTTAAACCCGGAATTGATAATGGTTGTCAACAGCAATAACCATTTAAGTAGTTTGCTCCTATAACAATGAGTCAAGTGTGCTGCCAAACACATTGACACTAAAGTTATACGTTGTTGAGGAGAAAGTCCGGAATCATACTAAAAGTATTGAATGTAAAAGTGACAAGCAAGTGCTTGCGGATCCGCTTACCAAAGGCTTACCACCCAGTGTGTTCAGAGAACATGTAACGGAACCGTCCAAATTATAAGAGCACAAGTACAAAAACAATCACCGAAGTGATCAAATTCTCGCACTTGAGCCCATATAACTCCGGTAGTCCAATGAAATCACGAGGGATTTCAAACCAACCAACATACCAGCCAAGATCGTAGTGATTCAACATAACAAGTCACATGTTACAACCATTTCACAAGTAATTAAATATACATCGGAGTTCAACAAAGTTATTACAACTTAAGTTCAAAAGTAGCGGAAGCAAAGTAATTTGAAACTAACAACACCTTTATTTCAAATATATGCCAGTACTAAGGTCGACTTCCAACAAAAGCATTAGAGAGAAGATAACTCAGAAGGATCATGCCCGTGATCACACTCCGCCTCTACGGCAGAAGCCAACCAACTCTTGCAGTCGCCATGATACATCACAACCTGCAACAAGTGGGGATAAAACCCTGAGTACTAGAAAGTACTCAGCTAGACTTACCCGTCATAAACCAGAAATAAAGTGACACCAAGGATCATGCAAGGCTGATATGAAGTGGGCTAGCTTGACAACATTTTGCATAAAAAGCTTAATATAGATAAGTAATCATTAATGCTTAAGCATCAAGTTAATTATCATTAACCTGTCCTCTGTATTAGAACCTGTACTAGAGCACTCACTTTATTAGGAGCAAACAATATTAACCATAGCAGGTATAAATTGAGGCAACCTTTCCATCGTTATCCAATTAACCATCCGTTCAATTTAATGGAATCTACGTTGCCGCTGCTCAAGTCAAGTGCTCACTAACCGGGAGCGACGGCGATTCGAATCGAATTCCTATCCAGCTGGAGGGGTATTTCTAACACTCACCGTGCAGACCCCTGCCAGGGTCGCACAGGCCACCTTTTCATATGATTCAGGAATCGCGGGTCCGAATGATGTCGCGACCCCAAGGGCGACACTCTGCCAGGTGATAGGGACTCTAACCCCCCCTTGGTCTCACGCCAATGTCCCCAAGCACATCCTTTCTCTCCTCCAAGAAGCAACCTACCATTCGATTCCCGGCCTGAATCACATTACTCGGCTTCGCGGTCGGAACGACTTATCCGGCCAACTAAGTGTTAGACTGCGTTCAACATGACTCAAGGACGTACAGCGAATCGGTCCTTAAACGACTCAGACGAGGATAGATCCACACCCAAGACCTCCATGCCTTGTTGCTTCACTATCGTCATCCCGCCCGGTCTCATTTCATTTTATTAACACATGGTTCCATTCCACGATAGCAATATAGCCAACCGTGCCATATAAGAATATCCCTACATCTCGCAGGTGACAGGAAATCACCTGACTTCTACCGCTTAAAGCAGGGCTAAGCATCTACTCGATCCTAGTCTAGTAGGATTCAGGGATTCATATATCTGGACAAGGAATGATATAATGCAGCAAGGTTTTCAACCAACTCCTACCACTTAATGCAACAATACTTATAACATATATATAATTAATTGCTTTTGAAGGTAGGAGGCTTATAATGCTCCGGGGCTTGCCTGGGATCCGACTCAAGTTAGTGTTGGTCAGATGAAACTCGCTGAGTACTTCCATCTTCGGGATAGTTCCGCCAAACACCGTCTTCGGGTTTGGCTCCAACACCACATTTTTCACGCGTTTTAGCTAGCGTACCTAAATGAAATGCAAGATGCAAGTACATGAATACAAGGAAATACGATAGATGATGCATCACACGTTAATCAAGGCAAGTATAGGGTTATAGTAAAGACACGTAAGCACATCACATTACTTAAGTAACCTTACACAAACAAACATGCTTAAATAGCAAAGAAAGCAATACCAAACATAACTCAAGATTTACAAAGCCTCAGGTGTACTAACTTCATCACCATGGACATGAATCACACTTAATAACAAGCAAGCAAAGTAATCAAGCATCTATGTATTTTCAACAATTCTAGACATACATAAAGTAGCTGAGTAAATCAATCATATCTGGAGTTCTACAAATCCAAATGACTTGCAAGAAGACATTATAGAAAGCTTATGAAATTTTCTACAATTCATTTAATATCACCTAAGCCTGATTCCCAAGTTTAATAGGTCTAAAAGGTGAAACTACAGAATCTGGTCTGCTCCAAACAGAGAGCAACCAAATCTGGGACCTGACTTTAAACATCTATAACTCAAAAACTACTTGACCAAATGATACCAAATTTTAACAGCAGCTAGATACGTGAATTATCTACAACTTTTATATAAACAAGTTTCACAACAAGGCAAATTATCATGAAGAACTTTGCTAAGTTCCCAGATCTGTCCAAAAACTTCATTTGCAAGAAATAATTATTAACTTATGTTGCAAACATATAATTGGACAAAATCAACTTTACTAACATGTCACACATGACTAATGAACACCAGAAAACATAGTGTCCATTCCTAAATAAATTCTTTTAATGCATTTTCTTAATTTATTCAGATAATTAGGTGGAATTATGAACACCTATCAAAAGTGCACAATAAATTCTACCAAAATTACAGTGGCCTACATATGCTCCCAATAGTTTACTGTACAAATTTCAAACCATTTGGACATATATATCAACCTCTATGAAAAAGACAAATGGCTATTGCAAGAATTCATGTGAGAGCAAGATGAATCAATAACTCACTCATACTACAACTAAAATTCATGAAATTTTTACCACACATCAAACATCACATGAGTAGCATGCCACAAAAATTTCACTTCATTTGGAGCCCTAAATTTGCAGTTAAGAAAATGACAAATACAACTAGCATTGAAAACCTAATCTGAAAAATCCATTTTTACAGCAAAATCATGAAACTAAAACATGCCATATTATAGATCTAACACATAGACAATTTCACAAGGATTCCAAAAAGTCCTCATTTGCTATTTTACGAATTTTCTATGATTTATTATGAATTTTCAAAAATCAGCAAAAACTACCACAAATCAGTCCTTATGACACTATTCATATGAGTCTATGACATTGCAGTTAGGCCCCTGCATTTCTTCAAATTGTTGCATGAAGTCCTTGACGCGAATCAAAGCAGAGGAGGCGTCGGAGGTCGTCGGTGCTCGCGGTTCCGGCCGGCAGGGGCAGTCTCCGGTGGAGGCGAGTGGCGGGGGAGCACGAGGGGGCCCGCGCACACCCGCAGAGCTGCTCGGCTCGGCCCGAGGCAGCCCACATCGCCGTGGCCACAGGAGCCGACGGTCCGACGTGGCTGCTCCGGTGGCTACGCTGTTCCGGCGGCGGAGCCAGCCAAAGAAGTGGTGTGCTGGCAGCAGTGAGGGGCGGGGAAACTTCTTGTGGCGGTGGTTGGGACGGAGGAGGTCCAGAGGACGAGCGAGGGCAGCGAACGCGGTGCTCAGCTCGGCCAGCAATGGCGGCGGCGTCCGCGCTCGACGCGTTCAAGCGCCAGAGAGCGAGAGAGAGGGGCACAGAGTGGGAAGCAAGGGGAACGAGCGTAGGGCGAGCTCGGCATCCGCATCAGCAGGGCAGGGGCGCAACCACGCGGCAAGGAGAGGCGCTCGCCGCTGCGCATGGCGGGCACGTCCACGCCACACGTCCCCCTCTCGGTCATTTCCTCGAGCACGTGGCGGGCAGCGGTTTGGGTATGGTGGAACACGATTTTGGGCCAGATCTGGGCCGAATTGGACCTTGGACCTAAAAGGAAGTTTGAAGCCCGCGAGATGCTCTATATTTTTCGTTTAAGGGCCATGGTCATTAGAGATATGGATTAACAAGTAATTATGCTCCAAAGTGACAGTGTCATCGACTCGAATCCGATTAAGCTTGCCCGGCTTTGACCTAAAATTCACGGCCAAAACTTGGTCAAACTTAATGCAACTTTTTCCTAGACCTTCTCCATAGGGTTAGCTCCAACTTTTATTTCCGGGTCAAATCAAGTTGCTTAACAAAAACATGAGAACGCGGCACGCCAACCTAATGACATTGATTTCCAGACTTAGAATTATTTTGAAGCTTGAAACAGCAGCAGATTCGAAGTTCGGGCCCCAGTTAGACTCATTTCCAAGCTGAACTAGGGTATGCCCCAAAAATAGAGTTTGTTGTACACAACCTAATCTACAACTTTTATTAAAGGACCTTGAGCTGGTTCAGCTTAGATCACAAGATATAGAGCTCCAAAGTCGAGCACACGAAACTGAAATTTTAGTTTCAGTAGGAACCCAACTGAAACACGATCTTTGAGGCTCTGTAGCTCTTGTACTAGTGGAAATTAGGTCATAGTGTTGTTGACAAAATCATAGAGCTATGTGAGCACTACAATATTGCCAATAGGAGCTAGAGCTGGTTCTGCCTAGTTTGGGAGATAGAGTGCTCCAAAGTGAGCTACTTGAAACTGTTGTACAGTCCAGACTTAGCCAAATTGGCTAAGTGCCAAACAGCAGGTCAAAACTGACTTGGGGTCCCTGTTTGAGCATGTTCCCTACATTTCCATGACTTGACTCTTAAACAAAGTTTGTTCCTTATAAAATTCCCTACAACTTTGTTAAAGGGTGCACAGTCATGCAAAGCTTCTAGGTCACACTTTTGAAATGATCAAATAAAAGTGTTCTAGGGTCCATACATGGTTAACCATCACTTAGAAGCACAATTAGGCAAAATGATCAACATGAACATTGTTCCATTATGTGTCCTAAGTGTAGTTAAAGTGTTGTAGAGGCCAAACATACCCACCATGCATAGGTTGCACAAAAGTGTAGGCCTCACATGCCTTGAAACATAGAACTCAAGTGAAATGCTATAGTTGTTTCATGTGGTTGTTTCAAGATACATGCTACACATGTTCCACTAGGGTGTTCGACATGTGTCCAAGATGTGTTGCACATATTGCATTTGTATGTTGCACAACACTAGTTCTCATGGGACGTAAGGCAAGTTTTAGTTATAATCCAAACAAGCATATAACTTATCATTTCATGTGACTTTTTGATTCCAAACTTTATGAAACTTTTCCAGGGATCAATATAGACAGGTACCAAGGTGAGACACATGAAGATATTGCAATAACACCACCCAAGCATATATCTTTTAATTGAGCCTATATGTAAGCAAGGGTGCACATCCAAGTTTAGGTTAGGTTTTATTTCGATAGGTTTGACATTGGCATCGTCATCTCCACTTAATCTGTCGTGTTTGAGGTCAAACCCATTGCCTAATTGGTGATAAACACCTGGGGTGTTACAGCCCTCCCCCCTTAAAAGAATCGCGTCCCGAGATTCGGAATGGAAGATCTTTTAAGGAAGAGAGACACGTTATCAAGTTCCCAACATTTGCTATAGCATTCAACTACAAAGCTTCAACATCGGTGAATAATTTGACCAAAGGCACTTTCTGATACTTACTCTTCATGGTAAAATTTGTCTGAAGAATTTCCTTCATTGACTTCCATGAAGCATTGTTACTTTGGGAGGAATCCAAGATAGCCCGTACTGCATTCTCAGTGTACGGAGATCATTTGGTCCGTGAGCTGACCACTCACAAGTATTGGATTCTTAAGTGAGCACGGCATAGTCCGTATGAACTTTACACTAGACCAAAATCTTCAGAAGTATACTCGTTAAAATGACTCTATGTTCACAAATTTGAAACGCAGTCCTCTACCAAAATGGCTTGAGCACAACCTTCCAAAAGGGTGAGATCATAGGCGACAAATATACTCTGAGGCTATCGGATACTGACTAACCAATAGACAGGTCTATGTCGGTTGTAAATGTTCATTCATTTAGACACCAACTAATGGAAAACTACTTGCGGTTCCATGTGTGCAGTTCTCTTTCTCTGACGACAACACTGTATTATCTGAGTCTATCGATGGTTAGTGAATGTGATAGCTGACTCTGTTGGCTTTCTATTTCTGCCAACAGCTATCTAAACGATTCTTTTATCCAAGACAACAGTTATCTGGGTTGAATCAGATGCAACCTCTTGGGTAAAAACACTTATAAGGTGCCAAAGTATGTCATCATTGGAAAATAAATCCCAAAGAAAGATGTAACGAGGCCTTAAGGACAACAAAAGTTGTAATTATTCACTCAACCGCGGGGAGTAGTCTACCACCAAGCGATTGAGTAAATTTTTTTTTTCTTTAGTGACTTAGTTGTACTGTAAGTTGAGTTGACTTGCAGCATAACAACTTTGTCAGGCCAACTTTCATCATGAGACTTTCTCTTTAGGGCCATATAGCAGCTCTAGGATGAGAAATCTGTTGTTTGACACTTCTCAGATTGCTTTCGAATATTCCTCAATACTGCATCCAATAGAGTTACGAACAAACCGTTTATGGCACCTAAGGGCACAAGGATGTTGATCAAAACTAGGGCATGCATTTCTCTAATTCTTTACCGCAGCTGATTGAACACTTTGCACTATCTGTGTGATTGTCCAAGACGGAATTGACTTGATCACAATGGCTCTAGAAGATAGAATATCCCTCAAGTCGTTGGCTAGTTGATTAACTTCTTATTGGTTATTGCTTTGTAAGACATAGCCTTCATAGCTACCAAAGAGTCGTTACCTAGCTGGAGATTAACCTTCCTATTGGTAACTAATCAGTTGTCTCTCAACACTAAAAATTCCCAAATCTTCACTCTTTACCACAATAATCTTGGTTGATGCAGAACAGATGGTTGCCATCGAAGTTAACAAATACGAAGTTACTCCAGAGATGGTTGATTTCGATTGTATGGTCATTATGCACCCAAGGTTGTGACTGGAATAGCTGCGGTCATATGCACAATGCGACAATCGATTCTTATCCCACAGATAACTTGTCCAACATTAAGGGTTGTGTGTCCTTTTTATCCAATAGATATGAGATACTTGCTTACTAGATGACGTTCATCAATACTGGGATAACTACGTAGAGTCACTTGTCTACCACCTATTGCAGTCTGTTAATGTTTATGTCGGTGACCTATTCTTCAAAGATTTTCCTCTTAGCAACTTTAGAAGGAAGTTCCACTACTTTCGGTCTAAGATATGGATCTTACGATACGATTTGGAGAGATAATCAAGAAAAGGAACACGAGAAAATAACACATCGACTGTCGTTTCATAATGGATCATGACTAGAAACCGTGATACCAGCGCGTGCCAAGCAGCCAGCCATGTGTCTGCAGCCACAGGAGGCCCTTGGTTTCGTCGCAGCACCATCAGCAGCTACTCATAACACCATTACTAAACGCACAACGAAAGTGAAATTTCAAGTGGCACCACTGGGCTATAAGAGCAAGCGCCATACAAGGAGGGATAGCAAGCAAAGGTAGTCATAAGGTTTAGAATCAACACAAAAATGATCCGAAGATCAACATATAGCACAAGAGAACATCGCGTAATTGCCGAAGGCGATTAAGCATGAGATTTTTGCTTAATTCCAAGCACACCTGGCATCGACTAATGAAACTACCAGATAATTAATTAATAGAGATTCGATCATGTTGAGCAACAACATGCGATCAAGACCGATGAACATTCCGAGACTTGGGAAGGTGGAGGATGGCTTAAGCAAACTTCATGGACAAAATTGAGGTACCACTCAAAGATTGAGTTGATATGGTGGATACACGAATTTGAAAACAAACGATTTTGAGGCCATAGCAAAGATACATTGCGTCCTATTAGCTAACCTTTGAGAAAGGTAACTGGAAGGGCCAACATGGATTTGGGTACGGTCTCCACAACTGGCAATGTACGAACCATGGTCAAAGGCTAGCGTTGATAAAAGTTAACTTGGTTGGTCAGTCGATAAGGGTCTTCATAAAAAGGGTTGCAAAACATCCACAGCTTATGCAAACATATCGGAGAACTAAACTTTGGGCTTTCGGTCAAGCAAAAGCATGGGTACAAACATTCAAGGACTAACCATCAAGTCTACAGGCTCAGGCTCCTAAGAGAGAGAACCTAATCGACGACAACAACTATATAATTATGTAACATAAACGTTGTTCTAGGATAAAGCTATGCGGCCCTCGTATGCTTACCGAGGACAAACGAGATGACAACTAGGGCACTACCTAGATAACAAGCACACATACAACATCACAATCAAGCAGTCGTTGGAGAAAATTCAAACGAATGGGCTTAAGCAACCAATATCAAGCACAAGGCTCACCCAAAACAAGCATGTATCTAAGCAAGAACTAACTACTAGTTGAGTCCAAACAAACGTTAGTTAAGGTAGCCAACTTAGCATGTGCTCAGAATCTGGACAGCAACGCAGTAGTTACTTGTTTCAACCATAACTGAGGTTATAGACATCCCACAAAGGTGATCCTAGACTTTCTAGAAAGCTCAGGAAGATGACTACACTTTACTTATTCATACCAAAAGCTAAATCATAGATTAACATGACCAACAATGCTAATGTTTCAGATCTGTACCAATATAGACAGAAAACTGACAATAACTTCAAAAAATGTACAACTGGAGTTCTAGGGACTCAACAAGGCTGAGCCTTCACTTTATATAAAGCTTATTAAGTTGTCTATAACTTTCTTATTATCATATTAAGATGATTTTATAGCTAACAGGTCCAAACAAGATAAAGAAGACATCTCTGCCCAGATTTGGACAGATTCTGTCATTTCCCTTTGCAAGCTCATAACTAGAGATTTAGGCCACCAAACTTAGTGCTATAGGACACTTTGGAAAGCTTAGAAAAAGTACTACACTTCTTCTATTATCTCCAATACATGATTCCATAAGCACATAGGTCAAATAAACCAAACATTCAGATCTATTCTGAACATGAGCAGATTTGATAACAAACTTCTAAAATTTATAACTCCCAAACCATAAGGCCTAGTGTCATAAAATTTTAGGACAAGATAGATAAGTAAGTTATCTACAGCTTGGTATTCTCTATAACTTCAGAAAACACCATTATGATCATGAAAGCATCCCTACAACAGAATCATTCTAGTAGCCAAAGTCCAACAAGCAAAACAAGGCTTGCCTTTGTTCTACTTAACAAGAGAGCACATGTTATTCTAGTGGCTCTAAATTTTGTTACCTTAGACCAACATGAATTTAATTTATTCATGAGAATCCATAATTATTTAAGTGAGGTCTAAAGCATTGGTAACGCTTGGGTGAATAACATATCCACCACTTGGCTAAGCTAGAGGATATCTCTAAGTTCAAGCATGTAACCACACTTATTTCTAGTAAGGCTAAGCACACATTTTTCTCAAGCAACATAGAACAAGGCATTCTTGTTTTACTTCACTCAAGAAAGATAGTGTAACACATTGATCACAAGTTACATACTATAGAACAAGGGTGAGAGGAGCATAGCTATGCATAAAGCAACAATCATGAAGATGCATGCTTCGTCCTATTCGTCCTCACAAGATTGCCAACCTAAGGTGGCGATCACGTTCTATGTCGGTGGCATAACACACACTCTCTCGATATATAGCTAGTCGACAACTACATTCGACTTACGCATTCGTGGTTAGCGTACCTGCAGAAAAGTTTTATTGCAGCCCAACAATTCCCCAAATATAGCACACAACGAAAGCAGGAAGTAAAATTCTAAATACTCCCATGTACATATACCCCCGTATATATGCATGTAGCACCAAAACTACCCGAATCATTCGATCACCCACAATTAAGTACCTTCATATATACATGTGTGTAACATGTAAATAATCCAGTAACCAAAACTAGCTCTCCCCTAGACCGCAGGTTGTACGGTCATGCTCTCACAACTCACACTTACCTGAGCGTAGGTGCGACGTTGCATAAAAGTAAACTAACAACATATATGGCTATTTCATATATGAAGGCTACCACCAATCTAACACACCGGGTAGCATAGTGTGGGAGAGTCACCACACATACATACCTTGGTCTGGGCGTAGATGCATAAATGAAAACCCCCAAGTTAGTACTTATATAAGCCACCTAATAATCCTTATATGGGCATAAGGAAATTGACCACTGGCATACTTAGGTTTAAAATTTAGATTTGACAAACCTATATATAGCTATAAGTTGATAAAACTGATTTTATAAAACAAAACCTTTGTTTTAAATACACATATGACAAGTTTAATGTTGAATCTTGCTCCGATACCAGCTGTAACGGAACCGTCCAAATTATAAGAGCACAAGTACAAAAACAATCACCGAAGTGATCAAATTCTCGCACTTGAGCCCATATAACTCCGGTAGTCCAATGAAATCACGAGGGATTTCAAACCAACCAACATACCAGCCAAGATCGTAGTGATTCAACATAACAAGTCACATGTTACAACCATTTCACAAGTAATTAAATATACATCGGAGTTCAACAAAGTTATTACAACTTAAGTTCAAAAGTAGCGGAAGCAAAGTAATTTGAAACTAACAACACCTTTATTTCAAATATATGCCAGTACTAAGGTCGACTTCCAACAAAAGCATTAGAGAGAAGATAACTCAGAAGGATCATGCCCGTGATCACACTCCGCCTCTACGGCAGAAGCCAACCAACTCTTGCAGTCGCCATGATACATCACAACCTGCAACAAGTGGGGATAAAACCCTGAGTACTAGAAAGTACTCAGCTAGACTTACCCGTCATAAACCAGAAATAAAGTGACACCAAGGATCATGCAAGGCTGATATGAAGTGGGCTAGCTTGACAACATTTTGCATAAAAAGCTTAATATAGATAAGTAATCATTAATGCTTAAGCATCAAGTTAATTATCATTAACCTGTCCTCTGTATTAGAACCTGTACTAGAGCACTCACTTTATTAGGAGCAAACAATATTAACCATAGCAGGTATAAATTGAGGCAACCTTTCCATCGTTATCCAATTAACCATCCGTTCAATTTAATGGAATCTACGTTGCCGCTGCTCAAGTCAAGTGCTCACTAACCGGGAGCGACGGCGATTCGAATCGAATTCCTATCCAGCTGGAGGGGTATTTCTAACACTCACCGTGCAGACCCCTGCCAGGGTCGCACAGGCCACCTTTTCATATGATTCAGGAATCGCGGGTCCGAATGATGTCGCGACCCCAAGGGCGACACTCTGCCAGGTGATAGGGACTCTAACCCCCCTTGGTCTCACGCCAATGTCCCCAAGCACATCCTTTCTCTCCTCCAAGAAGCAACCTACCATTCGATTCCCGGCCTGAATCACATTACTCGGCTTCGCGGTCGGAACGACTTATCCGGCCAACTAAGTGTTAGACTGCGTTCAACATGACTCAAGGACGTACAGCGAATCGGTCCTTAAACGACTCAGACGAGGATAGATCCACACCCAAGACCTCCATGCCTTGTTGCTTCACTATCGTCATCCCGCCCGGTCTCATTTCATTTTATTAACACATGGTTCCATTCCACGATAGCAATATAGCCAACCGTGCCATATAAGAATATCCCTACATCTCGCAGGTGACAGGAAATCACCTGACTTCTACCGCTTAAAGCAGGGCTAAGCATCTACTCGATCCTAGTCTAGTAGGATTCAGGGATTCATATATCTGGACAAGGAATGATATAATGCAGCAAGGTTTTCAACCAACTCCTACCACTTAATGCAACAATACTTATAACATATATATAATTAATTGCTTTTGAAGGTAGGAGGCTTATAATGCTCCGGGGCTTGCCTGGGATCCGACTCAAGTTAGTGTTGGTCAGATGAAACTCGCTGAGTACTTCCATCTTCGGGATAGTTCCGCCAAACACCGTCTTCGGGTTTGGCTCCAACACCACATTTTTCACGCGTTTTAGCTAGCGTACCTAAATGAAATGCAAGATGCAAGTACATGAATACAAGGAAATACGATAGATGATGCATCACACGTTAATCAAGGCAAGTATAGGGTTATAGTAAAGACACGTAAGCACATCACATTACTTAAGTAACCTTACACAAACAAACATGCTTAAATAGCAAAGAAAGCAATACCAAACATAACTCAAGATTTACAAAGCCTCAGGTGTACTAACTTCATCACCATGGACATGAATCACACTTAATAACAAGCAAGCAAAGTAATCAAGCATCTATGTATTTTCAACAATTCTAGACATACATGAAGTAGCTGAGTAAATCAATCATATCTGGAGTTCTACAAATCCAAATGACTTGCAAGAAGACATTATAGAAAGCTTATGAAATTTTCTACAATTCATTTAATATCACCTAAGCCTGATTCCCAAGTTTAATAGGTCTAAAAGGTGAAACTACAGAATCTGGTCTGCTCCAAACAGAGAGCAACCAAATCTGGGACCTGACTTTAAACATCTATAACTCAAAAACTACTTGACCAAATGATACCAAATTTTAACAGCAGCTAGATACGTGAATTATCTACAACTTTTATATAAACAAGTTTCACAACAAGGCAAATTATCATGAAGAACTTTGCTAAGTTCCCAGATCTGTCCAAAAACTTCATTTGCAAGAAATAATTATTAACTTATGTTGCAAACATATAATTGGATAAAATCAACTTTACTAACATGTCACACATGACTAATGAACACCAGAAAACATAGTGTCCATTCCTAAATAAATTCTTTTAATGCATTTTCTTAATTTATTCAGATAATTAGGTGGAATTATGAACACCTATCAAAAGTGCACAATAAATTCTACCAAAATTACAGTGGCCTACATATGCTCCCAATAGTTTACTGTACAAATTTCAAACCATTTGGAAATATATATCAACCTCTATGAAAAAGACAAATGACTATTGCAAGAATTCATGTGAGAGCAAGATGAATCAATAACTCACTCATACTACAACTAAAATTCATGAAATTTTTACCACACATCAAACATCACATGAGTAGCATGCCACAAAAATTTCACTTCATTTGGAGCCCTAAATTTGCAGTTAAGAAAATGACAAATACAACTAGCATTGAAAACCTAATCTGAAAAATCCATTTTTACAGCAAAATCATGAAACTAAAACATGCCATATTATAGATCTAACACATAGACAATTTCACAAGGATTCCAAAAAGTCCTCATTTGCTATTTTACGAATTTTCTATGATTTATTATGAATTTTCAAAAATCAGCAAAAACTACCACAAATCAGTCCTTATGACACTATTCATATGAGTCTATGACATTGCAGTTAGGCCCCTGCATTTCTTCAAATTGTTGCATGAAGTCCTTGACGCGAATCAAAGCAGAGGAGGCGTCGGAGGTCGTCGGTGCTCGCGGTTCCGGCCGGCAGGGGCAGTCTCCGGTGGAGGCGAGTGGCGGGGGAGCACGAGGGGGCCCGCGCACACCCGCAGAGCTGCTCGGCTCGGCCCGAGGCAGCCCACATCGCCGTGGCCACAGGAGCCGGCGGTCCGACGTGGCTGCTCCGGTGGCTACGCTGTTCCGGCGGCGGAGCCAGCCAAAGAAGTGGTGTGCTGGCAGCAGTGAGGGGCGGGGAAACTTCTTGTGGCGGTGGTTGGGACGGAGGAGGTCCAGAGGACGAGCGAGGGCAGCGAACGCGGTGCTCAGCTCGGCCAGCAATGGCGGCGGCGTCCGCGCTCGACGCGTTCAAGCGCCAGAGAGCGAGAGAGAGGGGCACAGAGTGGGAAGCAAGGGGAACGAGCGTAGGGCGAGCTCGGCATCCGCATCAGCAGGGCAGGGGCGCAACCACGCGGCAAGGAGAGGCGCTCGCCGCTGCGCATGGCGGGCACGTCCACGCCACACGTCCCCCTCTCGGTCATTTCCTCGAGCACGTGGCGGGCAGCGGTTTGGGTATGGTGGAACACGATTTTGGGCCAGATCTGGGCCGAATTGGACCTTGGACCTAAAAGGAAGTTTGAAGCCCGCGAGATGCTCTATATTTTTCGTTTAAGGGCCATGGTCATTAGAGATATGGATTAACAAGTAATTATGCTCCAAAGTGACAGTGTCATCGACTCGAATCCGATTAAGCTTGCCCGGCTTTGACCTAAAATTCACGGCCAAAACTTGGTCAAACTTAATGCAACTTTTTCCTAGACCTTCTCCATAGGGTTAGCTCCAACTTTTATTTCCGGGTCAAATCAAGTTGCTTAACAAAAACATGAGAACGCGGCACGCCAACCTAATGACATTGATTTCCAGACTTAGAATTATTTTGAAGCTTGAAACAGCAGCAGATTCGAAGTTCGGGCCCCAGTTAGACTCATTTCCAAGCTGAACTAGGGTATGCCCCAAAAATAGAGTTTGTTGTACACAACCTAATCTACAACTTTTATTAAAGGACCTTGAGCTGGTTCAGCTTAGATCACAAGATATAGAGCTCCAAAGTCGAGCACACGAAACTGAAATTTTAGTTTCAGTAGGAACCCAACTGAAACACGATCTTTGAGGCTCTGTAGCTCTTGTACTAGTGGAAATTAGGTCATAGTGTTGTTGACAAAATCATAGAGCTATGTGAGCACTACAATATTGCCAATAGGAGCTAGAGCTGGTTCTGCCTAGTTTGGGAGATAGAGTGCTCCAAAGTGAGCTACTTGAAACTGTTGTACAGTCCAGACTTAGCCAAATTGGCTAAGTGCCAAACAGCAGGTCAAAACTGACTTGGGGTCCCTGTTTGAGCATGTTCCCTACATTTCCATGACTTGACTCTTAAACAAAGTTTGTTCCTTATAAAATTCCCTACAACTTTGTTAAAGGGTGCACAGTCATGCAAAGCTTCTAGGTCACACTTTTGAAATGATCAAATAAAAGTGTTCTAGGGTCCATACATGGTTAACCATCACTTAGAAGCACAATTAGGCAAAATGATCAACATGAACATTGTTCCATTATGTGTCCTAAGTGTAGTTAAAGTGTTGTAGAGGCCAAACATACCCACCATGCATAGGTTGCACAAAAGTGTAGGCCTCACATGCCTTGAAACATAGAACTCAAGTGAAATGCTATAGTTGTTTCATGTGGTTGTTTCAAGATACATGCTACACATGTTCCACTAGGGTGTTCGACATGTGTCCAAGATGTGTTGCACATATTGCATTTGTATGTTGCACAACACTAGTTCTCATGGGACGTAAGGCAAGTTTTAGTTATAATCCAAACAAGCATATAACTTATCATTTCATGTGACTTTTTGATTCCAAACTTTATGAAACTTTTCCAGGGATCAATATAGACAGGTACCAAGGTGAGACACATGAAGATATTGCAATAACACCACCCAAGCATATATCTTTTAATTGAGCCTATATGTAAGCAAGGGTGCACATCCAAGTTTAGGTTAGGTTTTATTTCGATAGGTTTGACATTGGCATCGTCATCTCCACTTAATATGTCGTGTTTGAGGTCAAACCCATTGCCTAATTGGTGATAAACACCTGGGGTGTTACAGAACACACAGTCGACATGGGTCTATGGTATAGCCTATGATTTCCGGACAATAAAGGGCCTGAAAGTTAAAGAATCTGTTTCAAATCAGAGATGTGTATTGTAGCTGTTAAATCTATCGGCGACTGACCGTGACGATGAGGCATGCTCTATACACTGATTTGTGATGGAACAAATAAAAGTGAAAGCAATTAAAGTCAAAGTTTAAAGTTAAAGTATAAGATGAGATCAAGGGGGAGAATGTTAGAATGATCTCATCCATCTTGACCCAACAGTTAAGATGGACCCTTTGACCGCGTCTTGATCGGGGACGCTTAACCGACTCCTGGTCGGTGGGCCCCTGTCGCGCAGCCCTATAAAGAGGAGGTGGGGGCCAGGGGCACACAATGCGAGGTTCGACGCCACAGTAGCCACCCACTCCTAACCGCTAGACCGATCGAGCGGGAGCTGTCAGCGACGGGAAGATCCCACCGGCGACTGCACCACCGGTACCCGACAACATCCTCACCGACGAACCTGTGATTAAGGCTATGGTATGCCCCTAGTCCCAACTCTTATTCTCTATCTCTATCTCTCCCGATGCACACGATATCTATGACAAATATGAAATGAAACCCCACTGATCTACGCCTAGTGATCCTAAAGATGCTAGTATGGCTAACAGTTAGTATTACTTGCGTTCGCATTATTTACCAAGTCCTCACCTCACACATGGTTCTACACATTGAATATGTAAACTGCAGGAATTTGGTTTAACTCCCGATCACACATATCTACATGTAATTTTTGGTGTATTCCTCTTTCACTCTTTGTTGTCATGTAATTTAGGGCACCTAACAATTTTCATATGTCAAGGATCTTATGTTGATTTCAGTTTAGTTCTTATTTGCATTTTAAAGATCATCGAATGTAGTAGTCTCTTTTTATATATAAAGAATACTTAAGCTCAAATTTTGAAACCAGTGTTTGTCTTATCTGGAATTTATCTTCTGATAAAGATAGGCTCTCTGATAAACTAGCATAGTTGATTTGAGGATCCTCCAAATTATAATATGCAATAAGCATAGATTGTTAGCACTGTACAGTACAATGCTTTGCTCAAACATTACCAACCGAGATTTGTTGTCTCTTTATGTATCACAATATGGTATACATATGATATATATATATATATATACACACACACATAGTTAGACGTTGAATGGGCAAATCACCCCAGTTATTCAAATGGGCCGCATATATATTTATACACGGTTCTTGATATACCTGCCATGCCTTCAACTTCAAGATTGCACTAGAAACATTGAAATAAACAAATGAAGAGGGAGGGAGGGAGGGAGGGAGGGAGGAGGTTATAATCTGATGATTAAAACCTGGGTTTGCTGTAATTTCTCCTGTTCATATTTTGCTTACGCTTTTGATAGACTGCAGAAAAGACCTGGTTAGTTTCATAAATTGTTTGCTATTAGACAAGTTAAGACAAGTTAAAAATTATAAATCTTTTCTATGTTTGAGCACTACCCGACAATATATCTTATCCTGCTTATGAAAATGTTGCTGCACGTAAATGTCTACTATCCCTTAAAAATTAGTGAATATCGTAACAATTTTGTACTCTTCCATCTGTTGATTGGCTTAGCATAGTAACATTATATATGTCTGCATTCTTCTCTTTTTTCAAAGTCCAGAACTATTTTCTTGTTGCGCACTATCCCCTGTTATCTTTCTTTTTACTTTAGAATTTTATGAGCAGTTTTAAAAGATGTTTAATGCTTTCATTTTTCATACATTATCCTTGAGGTTTAGTTGTCTCAAATCTAGAATGCTATTATTTCTTCGTGGTTAACAGAGTATCTAATGATTGAGATATTAACCAGCATCGCCTCGTATAGCTTATGGGGCTGACCTATATGCCATAAAACTGCTTGAGCCCAAGTATGCACGAGAAACACTTTCGGAGGAGGGTCCTGATCCTGTTGAATCCTGTATCCCTGTACCTATCCATTGTTTTGTGTAAATTATACTAGTTCTTTATATATCCATGTTATTTTTTTTTCCAAATATAAAAGGATTGTATAGTCAGACAGAACGGACGATTATATAAAATTGGCCTGCAATTCTGTTGTTGGTTCCTTCTCTAAAAAATGCTTACTTCCTTTCTTGTGATCACTTGCCGTGTCTATAAAGAGGGTAGAGGCGGGATTACCCTCCGGCTTCATTAAAGGAAGCTTAATTAGGGGATTCGTCGCTCACTTCCTGCAAGCGCGCTATTATGACTACCAATCTATTTGTTGTAATGCTCATTGCTGAATGGTTCTCTTTACGTGGATTATAATGGCACATTGTTTGGACTATTTCCAATCCAAAACAGTTATCAAAACATCACCAGAGTCGCCTTTCAACACTTGTTGCATTATATTGAAAAGAATCATGCATCATGCAGGATAATAGCAGGTGATAGTTGACTCCCTTGTGCATCTTCGGCTGTGTGAACATTTTATTGGACTGTGTAGGCCCGCATTATACGCTTCTATGATCAAGTTCAATCATGGTGAACAATTGGCATGACATTTAATTGTCGCGCATTTCTGCCAATGCACATTAGAGGAGACACAACCATACCTTCTTTTAAAAAAATTGTTTGAAGTTTTGGCGAGAATATATGAATGACCTGATGAAAATTTTTTCTTATCAAAATAGGAGACTTGTTGTGATACGCATTGATCTTTAAACACTTATTTCATCGGAACAAACAAAGAGAAGGCCACCAGTCTCAACTTTGCCATCTAAATAATTATATTACGTGTACTCTATGAGTGTCAATATTTGATTGATATAACAAAAGTTTTGTTTTCAATTCGTTGTCCTACGAATTTTAAAATAATAATCTTGGTATTCTACAATCTCAAAGTGTTAGTCAATATAATCATAGGATTTGTGGCCTATAATACCCGTGTCCAAATCTAAGTTTTAGTCTATAATCATAGGATTTGTGGCCTATAATACCTGCGTCCAAAACTACTTATATGGCTAAGCTCCACAAGCCTGCATATGCGTAGCTAAGCTCCTCGAGCTTACATACGCATAGCACCCCGCTTACACTTTCTTCTTCGTTTCGTGTAAAAGGGTTAATCCGGATATGTTAGTCTGGAACAACAAGGATTATAAGCTAGTCCTCACCCTCCTAAATTTCTAAGGTACCACCACAACCACACATAGGTCACTTAAGTCACATCGGCTAACTTCACAACTACTACATGCTACTAATAGGCTGGAGTGTTATGTTCACCAATTAAGGACTGACGCCCTCAGTCGCTTACCACAAAAGGAAAAATTGAGTCAAGCTTGGGTCCATATACAACCCATAAAATTGTTCTCGACCTATTTCCACTCCTATTCTTAAACCAAACACCGTCGCGAAATTAAATTGTACAGAGCCTGGGTCCATTCACTCTCCGATGCAACCTCCTACGGATAGATGACACGTGGCGCATCAAAAAATCACACGGGGTAATAGAAAAATCCAATGACCAACCGTGCCTTTGTCGTCTAAAATGGCTTTCTCCACACGGTTTATGATCAAGGCTGTGTTCACTTTACATGCTAACCCAAAATATTTTCTCTTCCACCTATCACATCGAATCTTTAGACTTATGCATAGAGCATTAAATGTAGGTAAAAAAGATAACTAATTGCATAGTTTGTCTGTAAATGTCGAGACGAATCTTTTAAGCCTAGTTAATACATGGTTGAACAAATTTTACCAAATAACAATAAAAAATGCTACAGTAACTTTTTACCCACTTTTCACGAAGTGAACGCACCCCAAAACCAACGGCACTACGGCAGTGCCCGGTGTCCACCCTTTGGTTTTTACTTGGGGACCCGTTGCCTAATCCAGACGGCCCGCGTGTCGCTGCGTTGCGTTCAACGAAAGAAAAGAAAAACACCCTCCCTTATTTCTGCCTCCGTTCTTTTCTTTCGTTGAGCGTTGAGGCGAACCGGGAGAGCGCCGCCGCCTTTCGACTGGCCTTCGCAGCGGAAGAGCACCCACCAGGCACCAGGTATGCACGCCCTCTTCTCTTCCCTTTCAGATGTACGAACCGAGCACCCCAAATCCTAATTGAAGCTATCTATATTCGGATCTGACCCTACTAACTTCGATTCTTTGCCCAAAAAATATAAAAATAAAAATCAGTTGCACACCCATGTCCTATGTCTGCTCCGCCCCTGATTTGAAGTATCAACTGCTTGTATCAATCTTGTGTGCTTGATTTCATATTTAATCATTGCGCCATCAATGGTTTTCCTTTGCTATTATTCTTGTGTTTGCATGCCTTAATTATAATGCAAAGGACAAGCTAAAGAGCAGTAGCCTAAAATTTTTCACATTGTGCTGCCAAGCTAATGTGTTGATTTATGCTGATTTCAGGTTTGTCTGTTTTAAAAAGGGTCAATGGAAGCAAAGTTGGCATTCTCCCAGGAAAGCCCACCAATTTCCATCATTTGTGCGGCTAAGGTTGCAGATGTACCACTGACCATTGATCATAGTCTTGCTACGGGCTCTGTACCCATCCTAAAGTTTGGTTCTGGGTAAGTTCTTGTTCGTCTTCTCTGGTACATGTTCTTTTTTTTTTCTAGAAAATCTTTACTGTTTCCAGTTCTTGTGTAACTTTTGTATGATATCTTAGCATTGGGACAGCAGTTGTCATGGGTGGGGATCCTACTGATGTTAGCTTTCAGTTGTTAAAATGAAAAATGATCACTGGACTGTTAAACGTACACACCTAATTGTTGCAACAACTTTTTTTTTTCTTTCAAATGGGTCACTATTATCCCTGGGAGTATATCAACTAGGATTTCACTTTGCTATGTTGATGTGAGCTTGCAACTGAGTAACGGGCTGATGGCAGTTTTGTGATGCTTATGTGTCAATTTCTAAGTTTACATTCATGCATTCATCTTTTTTGCCTGTGTACAGAGAATCACTCCATGGTGTCAAACCAATTCTCCATTACATTGCCCGCAGTGCATCTTTTTCTAGCTTTTCTGGGAAAAGCAACATGGAGTTTGGACATGTATGTTGTGATCAAGTGCTTATTAGAAAATTACCTTATTTTCATGACTTTTTCATTATTCTGAATTCTGAATTGATGTTGTCAATAAACTTGCAGGTTGTTGAATGGCTTGATTATGCCCCCACTTTCTTTTCAGGCTCTGAATTTGAAAATGCCTGCTCATTCGTTGATGGATACCTGGCATCCCGGACCTTTCTGGTCGGTCATGGTCTGACAGTTGCTGACATTGCAGTGTGGTCGAATCTTGCTGGTAAGCTGTGGGTTTGTTTACCATTCTTCTTTCAGGCTTGTTCCAGGCATTGTAACGTTTACCAAATTGTGTCATTTTCTTCAGGATTGGTCAACGATGGGAGAGTCTAAGGAAATCAAAGAATACCAAAATCTTGTCCGCTGGTTCAATAGCATTGATGCTGAATATAGAGATACACTAAATGAAATTGTGGCTGCATATGTTGGGAAACGAGGAATCGGAAAATCTCCTGCACCAAGCCTTAAGGAAAAGGTACATGATTCAAAGGACCCATCAGCTCCAGAAGTTGACCTCCCTGGTGCAAAAGTTGGACAAATTTGTGTTCGTTTTGCCCCAGAGCCTAGCGGGTACCTCCATATTGGTCATGCAAAGGCTGCACTATTGAACAAATATTTTGCTGAAAGATATCAAGGGCGCCTAATAGTTCGATTTGATGACACAAACCCTTCAAAAGAAAGCAATGAGTTTGTTGAGAACCTTCTGAAAGATATTGAGACATTGGGGATCAAATATGATGCTGTGACGTACACATCCGATTATTTCCCAAAGCTAATGGAAATGGCTGAAAGTTTGATCAAGCAGGGGAAAGCATATATTGATGACACACCAAAGGAGCAAATGAGGAAAGAGAGGATGGATGGTATTGAATCAAGGTGCAGAAATAATACTGTTGAAGAAAATCTGTCATTATGGAAAGAGATGGTTAATGGAACTGAAAGGGGTATGCAGTGCTGTGTGCGTGGCAAACTCGACATGCAGGATCCTAACAAGTCGCTTAGGGATCCTGTTTACTACCGCTGTAATACTGATCCTCACCATCGTGTGGGTTCAAAGTATAAGGTCTATCCAACATATGACTTTGCTTGCCCATTTGTTGATGCATTCGAGGGAGTGACACATGCTCTTCGTTCCAGTGAATATCATGACAGGAATGCACAATATTATCGAATTCTTCAAGATATGGGGTTGAGGAGAGTGGAAATTTATGAATTCAGCCGATTGAATATGGTTTACACTCTTCTTAGCAAGAGGAAGCTTCTCTGGTTTGTACAAAACAAAAAAGTCGAAGATTGGACTGACCCACGTTTTCCCACTGTTCAAGGCATAGTACGTCGTGGCTTGAAAGTTGAGGCATTGATACAATTTATACTCCAACAGGTAACCCTATCTGCTTGTGCTTTATGTTCATATTTACTGGATGTTCCTGATTTCATATCCATTTTTGTTTGTTGAAGGGTGCTTCGAAAAATCTGAATCTTATGGAGTGGGATAAACTCTGGACAATCAACAAGAAGATAATTGACCCAGTGTGCGCAAGGCATACTGCAGTGCTAACAGATCAGCGTGTGATCTTTACTCTCACTAATGGTCCAGAGAAGCCATTTGTTCGAATTTTACCAAGGCACAAGAAATGTGAGGGTGCTGGAAAGAAGGCTACAACCTTCAGTAACAGAATCTGGCTAGATTATGCTGATGCGTCTGCCATTAGCAAGGGTGAGGAAGTAACCCTAATGGACTGGGGGAATGCTATCATTAACGAGATCAAGATGGAGGGTGGAGTCATTGCTGAGCTAGTTGGAGAACTACATCTTGAGGGCTCTGTGAAGACAACAAGAATGAAGATCACATGGTTAGCAGATATGGAGGAGCTAGTGCCCCTCTCATTGATGGAATTCGATTATCTCATCTGCAAGAAAAAGGTAAGTTCTAGGACCAAAGTGCCTTCATATCTTATTTCCTTTATGGTGCAATAGGACTAAAATACACTGAAATCAACCACATGACTAGCAGATGCCCGTGCGTTGCTACGGGAGTCCCAAAATTTTGAACACAGTAATAGTAGTCAGGAGCCTCTAAATTTTCAACTCAATAAGAATAAGAAAAAAAAAGTGAGTCGAAATCAACAGACAAATAAAATAGTACGAACTTGTTTTTTTGCCTGATTGCATATACAGACAACACAACTCTTGTAGAAAGAATTGACTCAACCATTTAGCACCAGCCCATGATTTAGAAGACTAACTAACAAGTAACTCGGTACAATATTAGGCCTTATAAATCAACAGCTATGATGAAAGCAGCAAAAAAACATATTTATTTCAAATTAGACAATAATTTATTTCAATATTTTGATAAGAAGATTTCAATAAATATAGTAAAAAAAGCTACCCAATGCCTTTTTGCCATCTGTTTTTTGAATTCACAAAAACTGCTATGCTTTTTTACAAATTTTCTAATAAATAATATAATGCTCAGTCATGTCATGTAAGGTGCATTTTTGTATTCGAAATTCCCACAGATTTCTTCAAGTCTATCTTTTCGCCTTCATTCAATTGGATCTTGCTGTCAGCAGTACACAAGCTCACTGAATTAATAAATAATATAATGCTCAGTCATGTCATGTAAGGTGCCTTGAGATACATCTTCATAACTGAAGCTGTGAACACTGTCTAGGTGAACCCTAGCATCATACCCCAAAGAGAAGACATCACAACCAAGATCACAGGCTCCATGGTCCGTCATCTTTACCTTTACCGGTCATAGATATCATGGTCATCATACTGTGCATGGACGCTCGGATTGCAGTCTCAAACAACACAAACTTTTTCTTAGTGCTCTTTCCACATACTGTCTAGAATCCAGGATTGCTCTGCATCTAATGTGTCAATAAATAATGACGACCAACGATATATAAGGTAACTAAGAATAGAAGCAGGTGACTGTAAAATTCAATTTAAACATCTGCAGACCGCAAGAAAATAAAGTGGGTCCAGGAAGATAACATCTCCTGTAGCCTCATGACCGAAGACCCTAGGGAACAAGGGAGTCTGCCCCTATAAGAAAGAAATTAAAAGTCCCCGATAAGGCGCAAGTCAGCCTCAAGTTGCTGCACCAAGCATCTCAACGGGCTTGTTACAAATGGGATATTGAGTCATCAGTAGATACCATGGCCTCCCAGAAGTAAACGTAAGTGTGGTAGAGCGAAGTGAAGAGGATCCTAATGCACACCTCCATGGCTGGGCCAGTGCAAACTCCACCACCTCGATGGACAGTGGCTTACAGGCCTCCTATGCCAGTATGCCACCCCGGTTACAGGGGTCCAAGAAAATCACCCGCAGAAATGTACAGCCAGTTTAGTACATAATGTAAAAAATTGTGCATTGCAAATTGCAGCATCTTTATTGCAAGGAACTTTAGTCTTTCCAGCAGCACGTTAACTATAGAAAAGGAGAGGTTAATTGAATCATTTAGTCTCTCTATTGGCCCGATTGGATCTCAGATTCAGATCTGGAACTACCAGAGGGCAGTTTGGCCCTTGACCGTTTGGATTGAATGGAAATGCAATGGCTTGTTTTTTACAATGACACTCCCTTGCCTTTTATAGGCAAAGGAGACTCCCACTTGCTACAACATATTCTAACCACTAAAGTGGATGTTGAGCATATTCCTAACACTAGACTTGGAAGCCAAGAAAAGTAAAAGTGCAGGAAAAGTAAGATACAAGTGCTTTAGCACTAGGCTTATCTATCAATTCTCCCCCTAAGCCTTGTGCCAAGCACTGGAGGTGATCTGCTGTAGCCCAATCCTCTCCCTCATCTCCTGGAACTTGGACTTTCCCAGCGACTTGGTGAGAATGTCAGTCAGCTGATCAGTAGTGGCAATGTGGCTGGCCTTGATGCTCCTGTCCTCCAAGCAATCTCTGATGAAGTGGTACTTGATGCAGATGTGCTTGATTCTCTCATGGAAAACAGGGTTCTTGGCCAGAGCAGACTTGTTGTCGACCTTCAGCTCAACTACTTCCACCTTTCTGCCAAGGAGCTCTCCTAGTATCCTTGACAGCCATAGCGCCTGTATTGCTGCAATGGTGGTGGCGATGTACTCCGCTTCACAGCTTGAGGGCCACCACCTTCTGCTTGAGGGATTGCCAGCTGACCAAGCAATCACCGAGGAAGAACATCGTCCCGGTTGTGCTCTTGCTGGTATCCACATCGCCGGTGAGGTCGCTGTTGCGGTAGCCGACGAACCGCGCAGTGTCGGGGGCCCTTCTGTAGTGAAGACCGTAGTCGAGGGTGCCCACCACGTAGCGCAGGATTCGCTTGACGGCCTGCAGATGCTCCATGGTCAGCCGCTCCATGAACCGGCTCATGTACCCGACGGCGAACGCGATGTCCGGCTGGGTATGGACCAGGTAGCGCAAGCTCCCGAACAACCGCCGGTAAAGGGTTGGATCGACCTCCGCCGTGCTCTCCCGACTCAGCTTGAGCTTCTCCTCCATCGAGGCGTGGGCCAGATTGCAGCCTGTCATGCCGCCGAGCTCGAGGATGCGCTTGGCATAGTGGGTTTGGCGGAGGGCGATCCTGCTGGCGTCCTGGCGCACTTCGACGCTGAGGTAGAAGCAGAGGAGGCCGAGGTCGCTCATGTTGAACGCCGCCTTCATCTGCGCCTTGAACACCTCCACCTTCTGCACTTCAGCATCGGTGATGATGAGGTCGTCGACGTAGACGCCGACCAATAGAAGTTACATTTGCTGCCCTGCTGGTACACCGCCGCCTCATGTGCGCTCTGCTTGAAGCCCATCTTCTTGAGTGTGGCGTCGAGCTTTGCGTTCCAGGCGCGCGGTGCCTGGCACAGGCCGTAGAGTGCCTTGCGCAGGCGGTACACCTTCCCTTCTTCTCCGGCGATGGCGTAGCCAGGTGGCTGGCGCACGTAGACCTCTTTGAGGTCATCGTTGAGGAAGGCGGACTTCATGTCCATGTGGTGGACTTGCCACCCCTCTTGAGTCGCCAGCGCGAGGAGGACACAGACTGACTCCATGCGCGCCACGGGGGCGAAGGCGTCGTCGTAGTCGATTCCCTCCTGCTGGACGAAGCCGCGTGCTACCAGCCGCCCCTTGTGCTTGATCACCGCGCCCAGCTCGTCCTTCTTGAGCTTGAACACCCACTTCAGGGTGATGGGGCGGTGGCCGTCCGACAGTGGCACCAGCTCGTAGGTGCGGTTCTGCTTGACGGACTTGAGCTCCTGCTCCATCGCCGCCCGCCACGCCAGATCACCCTGCGCCTTAGCATAAGTGGTCGGCTCACCGGCGTGCTTCAGATGTAGCTAAGCGAAGAGCCGCTCGGGCTGGTCTGGTGGAGATTGCTCTCCGAGGATGTTTGCCACCATGCGGTACTGGAGGGGCTCATCGTCGTAGTAGGCGTCCAGGCGGTCTTCATCATCCTCCAGTGGCGTCGCGTATTCGACCCTTGCTTGCCCTGCGTGCGCTGGTGTCGCAGCGGGCGAGGTAGAAGACGCCGAGGAGGTCAGCTGGTGCACCGGAGTGGTCGGTTGCGGTGCTGGAGAGGTCAGAGTTGTTGCCGATGGACTGCCGGCCACCGTTGATGGGCTTCCGAGCTCCCCCAGATTTGGTGATGGCGAGCGCAGTGGAGTTGGTGAAGAGGTCGGCGCTGGTGATAAAGACCCAGACGTCGATGAAGATGCACCTTGTGCTCCCTTAGCACCTCCAGCCCACGCGTACTCGACAGTGAAGTCGTGGAGCGCAGTCGCCGACCCGTCATCCACTGCGTTGTCCTATGCCCAACCGCGTCCTTCATCAAACACAACGTCGCGCGCCACGCGCACGCGCCGTGTCGTTGGGTCCAGTACGTTGTAGGCCTTGGCCCCCTTTGCGTAGCCGATGAAGACCGCCAGCGTGCTGCGATCATCGAGCTTGACGAAGGAGAGGCAGCCGAAGATGCGCAGGTAGCTGACCGTCGGCTTGCGCCCGTGCCAGGCCTCATACGGCGTCTTGCCATCGAGCGCACTAGTCAGTGAGCGGTTGAGCAGGTGTACGGCGGTCATCACGGCCTTTCCCCAGTAGACCGCCGGCATGCCGCGCTACTTGAGGAGCGCGTGCGCTGCTGCCACCACCGTCTGATTGCGGCACTCGACCACACCGTTCTGTTGCGGTGAGTAGGGCACCGAGTAGTGGCGTTGAATCCCCTCGTCGGCGCAGTACGCCGCGAACTCGGCTGCCGTAAACTTGCCGCCGTTGTCCGTGCGGAGCACCCGGAGTTTGCGACCGCACTCCTCCGCGGCTACCTGGTGGCGCTTGATGGCATCTACAGCTGCTGCCTTGGAATCGAGCAGCACGGCCCACATGTAGCGGGTGGTGTCGTTGACGAGCAGTAGGAAGTAGCGTCGACCTCCTGGAGTGGCCGGTGACACTGGACCACAGAGGTCGCCGTGCACCAGCTCGAGCTGCTCAGTGGTGCGGTAGGAGGCTTGACGCGGGAAGGGCCGGTGCTTCAGCTTGGTCACCACGCAGGTGTCGTAGAGCTGCTTGGCGTGGTCAATGTGCGGCATGCCACAGACCATCTCCTTCTTGCCGAGTTGCTTCAGGGCCTCGAAGTGAAGGTGCCCGAAGCGCTCGTACCAGCCGTCGATCTTGTCATCGGCGGCACCTTTGCCGAGGAAGGCGTGGGCGCGCGGTTCGTCGAGGAGTTGTGCGGAGCCAGTCGAGGCGAAAAGGGGAAAACCTGGGCCTTTCACCGTCTCCCCTGTTTCTTGCTGCAGCTCGACGCACCCGTGCGCTAGGAACAGGCCAGCATCCTGCTCCTCTGCTTGCACAACGTGGGCCTACCCATCGCAGCATGGAGGAAGACGGCAGTCCTTGGCCCAATGTTCAGTCCTGCCACAATTGTTGCAGGTCCGGTCGCCTTGCGCTCGCTGGCGGCGCTGCCATCAGCGCTGACCTAGCCTCGGGGCCCCTTCTCCTCCTCGCCACCGCGTGGACTCCGGCGACGCTCCTTGGAGCCAGATGAACCGGATCCTTCCTCCTCCTTGTCGATGGTGTGCCACTGCTCCATCGTGTACAATAGCTTGCCTCCGGCAGCACCCTTCTCGGAGTTCGACGCCTGCTTGCGGTCTTGCACCGCCTTAAGCCTCCCGGTGACATCCTCGACGATGAGCTGCTCGAATTCAAGGAGCGTCTCGATCGAATTGACGATCTGCACGTACCTCTTCGGCATGCAGCGGAGGAATTTCTCCACCACCGCTCCTCCGTGAGGTCGGTGTAGCCGTTGCGCGCCATCTGCTCCATCAGATTGGTAAGACGAAGGGCAAAGTCCTCGACTTGCTCACCAGGCTGAAAGGTGAGGCCTTCCCACTCCCCTCAAAGGCGCTGCAACGTCGCCCAGTGCGCACGATCTCCGCCGATGCGTGCCGTGGCGATCGATTCCCATGCCAGCTTTGTCGTAGTCTTGTTGGCGAGGGAGGCGCCGACCTCGGTGGGGATAGTGGCGCACAACGCCTCCAGCGCTCGGCGATCGTCGTCGTAGTCGACGCCGCCGACGTGAACCGCCTCCCACAGCCGCCGAGCTGTAGCTTGACCTTCATCAGCAGGCTCCACTCGTTGTAGTTCGACTTGGTGAGCATTGGCCACAGCATTCCCGCTCCGGAGTCGCGGTAGACCGTCAGTAGCACCGGGGAGCGACCGCGCCGACCACGACGCTGCTCTGGTGACGGTGACTGGTGGCGGCTCCTGACCGGGCTACGCGATCCTCCAGCTGGCTCCCGCTCCCACTCCATCTCGGCGCGAAGCGCTGCGATCGCGGCTACCGCGGCCTAGGCCGCCGCCGCAGTCGCTGCCTCTGCGACAACAAGGCGCGTCGCGTGGTCGCCGGCTCCTACGCCCGCTACACCTCTGCTGGGGTTGATGATGCGCCGGCAGCAGTGGCGGCACGCTGCCTCTCGACTTGACTTGCGGTGGACATGATTCTCACTCACTCAAGAACCCTCTCGGCTCCGATACCAGATTGTTGGCTCGATTGGATCTCAGATTCAGATCTAGAACTACCAGAGGGAAGCTTGGCCCTTGGCCGCTTGGATTGAATGGAAATGCAATGGCTTGTTTTTTACAATGACACTCCCTTGCCCTTTATAGGCAAAGGGGACTCCCACTTGCTACAGCATATTCTAACCACTAAAGTGGATGCTGAGTATATTCCTAACACTAGGCTTGGAAGCCAAGAAAAGTAAAAGTGCAGGAAAAGTAAGATACAAGTGCTTTAGCACTAGGCTTATCTATCAGTCTCCGCCCATACCCCATATACTGGTCTGCACAGTACACAATAAAGATGGCAACGGGGAATTCCCCGTCGGGTTCAGCCTCCCCATCCCCGTCCCCGTCCCCGCTAAGACATGGGGGAGATTTTCTCCCCATCCCCATTCCCCGCGGGGATTACATACCCGACGGGATCCCCATCCCCGCTATAGGATAAAAGAGCAGCTCAAATCGACCATCCAAAAGTGTACAAAATACTAAAACAAACTCATCTTGCAACAAGATCAAACAAGATTGTAGTTTACAGATCACAAATCCTGTTTACAGATTCCAACAATCCAACTCACAACTCCCTAGGTGGCCAAAATCTAATGCAGATCTGACAAATCACAAATGACAAATCATTGATTGTTCATCACCTTGGCGTTGCCTCCCTGTAGTGTGCAGACCGAGCAAACAAGAGAGAGCAGAGAGAATTTGGTTCTCCGGACTGAGCAGAGAGGAGAGAACAGAGAAAGCCTGGGCAGTTTGCCTAGGTGGAGATCGAGTATTCAAGTCCAGCGGTCACGCTGGCGCGTAAGGCGATGACGACCGGGAATAGGGGCGAGGTTGGATGCGGGATTGGTGAAGCCTGAAGCGAGCCTGCGCGAACAGCGAGCTGGGCATCGGCAGGAGGAGCTGCCGCACTAGGCACAGCGCTCGCGCGACGGCGGCTGCGGCATGCAGGAGAGGTGGCTGAGTGGGGATACTGGAAATTAGGGTTAGGAATTTGAATATATACTCTACGTTGATGGGCTAAGGTGGGCCGACTTGGGCTAAATTCTACTCTGCTACAGCATGTATTCCTTAACGGGGCGGGGATGCGGGGATCGGGTACGGGGCACAGACAACCATCCCTGTCCCCGCCAGACCCGACGGGGATTGATTTCTCCCCGTTTTCTTCTCCGTGGGGATCAAAATCTCCCCATCCCTGTCCCCTAATAGGGGAATTCCCCGCGGGGAATCGGGGATTGGTTCCCAGTTGCCATCTTTAGTACACAATCGTAGAAATATACCAAACATACATGTATATTTAACATATCGGCACAAGCATATTGAACTGGTATAGTATAATCTGCACTTGAAGATATTGTTTCAGAACTGAATTTGGTAAAAGAATGATAATTTTAAATTAGAGCCTCAATCCATATACCGGTTGATGAAATTAAAAAAATAAAAATAAAAAGACCACACTGGACTATTGATCGGCCCATCTAACTCCCGAGTAAAAACACACTGCTACAATGTTTAATGCTAAATTAGTATGTATCAGTTTCTCCTAAACACATGACATTAGTGGCCGTCTTAGTACAACTTTTCCCCAACTTCTTATAAAAAAAACTTTTCCCCAACTTGAATTCAGAAAGGATCCAATCTCAGTTCTGCTTGACTCTTACCACCATGGGTTGACAATGGAGGCCAATCATCATTCAAAGCTTATTTTCTCAAAGAAAAGTACAAAAAGAGAACTATTGCATCAAACCATACATAGAGCGCCATATATTTTCTCAACAGTATCATGATCAGTCTGTGCTGATCTTTTGCTTGAATACATTTTGTGCAAACTTGAAATAGCAGGATTCATAGAGTATGCATAGATTCAGAATATGACAACATGACTGCTTGGAGAAATATATATTACAAATTCCATGCTCTACCTAAATATGAGATAAAAAAAAATATAAACGTAAAGAAGCGCCAAATCAACAAGCTGAATGAAAGAAAAATGATCATGTCATCTAGAGAACTGCCAAATCAACAAGCTGAATGAAAGGCAAATAGGGCACTCACCCGTACCTTTTTGGACAGCCTTAGTACAAAATGGAATTTTTACCCAGAACCTACTATATTCGAACTTGGCAATGTCTGATTCAGTAGGCATTGTCTAATTCAGTATTTGCCAGTACAGCAGTACTTAGTACATAGACCTTAGGTTTTCTTCTGCCTATAGAAATGCAGGTGCAAAGACCTAGGTTTTCACCGACCTATGTGCAGCTGCATCATATCATCATATGCAATTAGCAAATGGCCCTGCCTTCCACAAATAAATTTGTACACTGGGATGATACAAATCTCCAGAACAAAACTTGATTCAATCAGACCTGATCTTGGGAAGATGGCCAGATCGGACGATTACCTGCGAGAACTTGGTCTGGAGCTGGTGGCTGGCGTCGGGAGGCTTGGCGGCCTGGGTTGGTGCCGTTGAGTAGGGCGGGGCCCACACCGCTGTACCTGCCACCTTGCCGCCACAGGAACAAGAGGAGGAGGCAGAAAGGCGGGCGCCGTTTCCCGTGGTGGTACGCGTCGGGGTCGCTCGGCGGTGGCGGCGTCGGAGGCGCGAGGTGGTGTCGGCGTCAGGGGCGAGGCGAAGGGAGCACCCCGTGCGGCATTGGGGGCGCACGGGTGAGGGCGATGCATGCTCCAGCCTCCGGGGAGAAGGCGAAGGGCGTAGGGCGGCCTCCGGGGCGAGGGCGAGGGGTGCAGGGCTAGGGTTTGGAGACGCGGTGAGTCGGGAGGGGAGCTTTTCGAAGACGCAGGGGAGTCGAGTGGCAGCGTGGGATCGTGGAAGGGAGTGGGAGGCACGTTGAGTGGGGGACAAGAGAGGGAGTCTGGTCCCACCCATCGGCGCGGGGAGAATGCGGGGAGTCAAGGGGCACGCGCAAGTCGGGGGCAGAACGAAGCGACGGTGTGGACGATTGCAATTTCGTCTTAATAGGAGTAGAGATGTTCGTCATCTTCTAAATAAACAGCCAAACTGCAGTTGCATTCACAAGTCTTGCTCGATTTTCCCTTGAAATTTGGCAAGTGAATCTGTGCCACAGGTTTAGAATGGACATTGCAGAATGCAACATGTGCCTCCTGTTAAGCTTTTCCTCAAACAGTTTAGTTGTTGTTTAATGAATTGGCACTGCATTATACTATGTGGTCATCATTTGGCAGCTGGAGGAGGATGAAGACTTCCTTGAGAATCTTAACCCTTGCACTCGACGAGAGACCTTGGCCCTCGGAGATGCAAACATGAGGAACCTCAAGCGCGGAGAGATCATACAGATTGAGAGGAAAGGCTACTACAGGTGTGACGCCCCATTCATCAGGTCGTCAAAGCCTGTAGTTCTGTTTGCAATCCCAGATGGTCGACAGCAGGCCTCGCTGAACTAGGTGGCGTGCCACTGATGGGCACATGGATGATGGAACTACTGATTTGTCCGCTCCATGGTCAATGTTGTCGCATTAGACAATTAACATGATACTGCAATGAGGCTTACATGCCACGGATTTTTGTTCAGTGCTAGATGGGCAGGTGCATCCTGCCACACAACCAGTAGGAGCTACTGTACCAAATTATTTCTATTTCCATACTTTTCTAGCAAATTGCTTGAATCCCGCATTTACTGTTTTTCTGTTGGCTAGTTGCTTCGGCTACTCTAACCTTTTCTGTAAGCATCCAAGCGCTTAATCTGCTGTGGATTGGTAAGCAAGTGCGATGACCACTTGAAAGTGTGCGCTGGTGAGCCTGACCAAAGGTTGGGTATGTATTAGAAAAAGTTTTGCTTGCAACATTATTAGCAATAACAACGGACTAATTGAGCAATGCTTCAATGTTGAACTGGAGAAGGCACCAACTACTGAGAAGCTTCAAATACTTCAGTTTCAGTGGCTCCTAGTGGAATGAACCCTAAGAAATTGCAAATGTGTACTCTTTATTCTAAATTACAAGACGTTTTGACTTTTTTTTAGATACAATAGCTTTTGCTATACACTATGTCTAGATACATAAAAAAAACAATATATCTTCACATACTCCATATGAATCAACATCAATATGGTCCATGCTCCGCCCTTCAAATATGGTCCATGCTCTGCGGAACATTAAAAAAAAGTATATCTTGACATACTCCGTATGAATCAATATCAATATGGTCCATGCTCCGCGGAACAAGGATATAGTTAATTTAGAAGTAAATGGTTATTAATTCATCATCTATTACTGTAGTGCCCATCGAGTATCTGTAGGGCATACAACTCGTCCGAAGCTGACCGGGCATCTATGTGCCTGTTCGTTTGTCTTATAAGCCGTGTTTTTTCAGCCAATAAACAATGTTCTTCTCTCACAAAAAATCAGCGAACAGTACTTTCAGCTATGACTTTTCAGCTAAGCGAACAGGGCCATAAGTACGGGGTGTTACAGACATTTCACCCCTTCCCCCTAGCAACCCTTTTGACGACGTCGGGAATTCCGTTTGTGAGGACTGCAATTCTCCATCTCCCTTGAAAAGGCCCCGTGGCCAGTGCTCTGCCCAGCATGAACAAAGAGTCAAAGTAACCTTCGCCGGAGAGCTCATAAGGCGGCGCTACCGGTATCAAGGCCTTGTTTAGATTTCAAGTTTTTTTACTCTTTCTCCATCACATCAAATATTTATATATATACATGGAGTATTAAATGTAGATAAAATAAATAACTAATTACACAGTTTGTCTGTAATTTAGGAGACGAATCTTTTGAACCTAGTTAGGCTATGATTGAACAATAATTATCAAATCCAAACGAACGTGTGCTATAGTACGATGAAAATTTTCGCATCCCCATCTAAACAAGGCCCAAGCCGCGTGAAGGACGTTCCCCCAACATGGCCGATGCGGTGGCCTAGAGGCCAGCTAGGCCCGTGCCCGATGCGGCGGGGCTTAGGCTATCTGCACTCATGGTTCTCTATATTCATCCTCTATACGTCCTAGTCAGCAAGATTCTCTCCTCTATACTTAATTCTCCCGCACCCATCCATCATCTATATTATCCTCTATCCACTCTATCTATTGTGGGACCCACTTATCACTTTATCTAAATATATCCATGAGTGATCTAGTTTTGAAGGATTTATTGAGACGAGTTTAATGGTGCAATCGAAATTTAATTTGGATTTTTGGTTTGTGAGTTATAGTATTTTTTTCTTTGGTTTAGCTAGTAGGGCCCACCACTGCGCACTATAGAGTAAACACTGTACTACTCTAAATATAGAGTGAGAGAAAAAATAGAGTATCGTTTTAGAGTATCCAGTGCAGCAGTTTTTACTCTATATTTATACTCTAAATTTTTAGAGTATCATTTAGAGTACGCCACTTGGGACAGTGTTAGAGGCCAGCGAGGGACGAGGGTCCAGCTCCAGCACCGCGGTGAGTGTGGGGTGTCGCGTGAAGGACGTTCCCCGAACATGCTCCTACTCGCTAGGAGTAGGAGTACTACAACAACTATCCTGTTCACAGTTACAGTCCGCGTACAAGAGTGCCCACAACTCTCACTCGCTAGTAGGTGTACTCTCCTGTTCACAGCGCCCGTGCAGACTACCGACTACTCTACTCTACTAGTAGGAGTAGTACTCGCTAGTAGTCCTGCTGGCACGGTGAAGCTGACAAGACAAGGCCACGCGGGCACTGGCAGCAGGTGCTGAGGCCTGTTTAGTTTCAAAAAAATTTTACAAAATTTTTCAAATTCTCCGTCACATTAAATCTTTAACACATGTATGAAGCATTAAATATAGATAAAAAATAAAACTAATTACACAGTTCAAACGAAATAAACGAGACAAATCTTTTAAGCCTAATTAGACTATGATTAGACATTAATTATCAAATAACAAAAAAGTGATATAGTGCCATTTTACCAAAAATTTGGCAACCGCCTCGGGACGGCCGGACAGAAGGGACCGGCAGCGCCTCGTCTTGGCGGCGTACGTATCTGTGCCGCGTCTCGCGTGATTTGCACTGCACGTCTGCGCCGCCGCCTGCTTCACCCGGATGCCAGCCCAGCCGGGTCTGCGACTGTTCAATGTTAAAGAACCAACATTTTTTTTTGTTCTCGTTTAGTTTCCCTCTAAAATGCAAAAAGTGCAAAGATTTCCTATCACATCATCGTCATATCAAATTTTTAGACACCTGCATAGAGTATTAAATGTATGTAAAAAATAACTAATTACACAATTGGCTTGTACTTTGCGAGACGAATCTTTTAAGTCTAATTAATCAATGTTTAGACAATAATTGACAAATTCAAACAAAATGCTACCGTATGGTAGCTTCCAAACTTTGGAACTAAATAAGACCTTGAATGAATTAAAGAACCAACAATCATATGCGCTACGTACGTACTGCACTGCGGAGCACGTGTAGATTGCACTGCACTGCGGAGTATTAAGGAGCCACCGAGGAAGTACTATTGTGTCGTTGGGTTTACCTACTATATACTGTTCCTGGGCCTCATGTTAAAGTTACGGTGCACCACACACTTATTGCGCATACGTACAGTACCCTTAAAGCCCTCATGGTAATTGTACCTCAGAAATTGTTACCATGCACTGCTCACTCCGGTTTCAGAAAACAGAAGACAACTTGTTTTCCAAAATAAAAAAAAACTAAAAAAGATGTATGCAAATACGAGCCGATAGGCTTTTATGCAACAAACTACAAGGATGAAGACGCACTGGCTCGCCCAAACCACGTCCAACATGCACACACGGGCACAGCCACAGGCACCGGCAAATGCGACTGGAATCACACAAGTACACAACACAACCATTTCTCTGCGAGCACGACCCGACGCTCTCAAGCAGCACGCTACTACTACTGTTTCTTGTCACGCGCCAGAGACTCGGCGATGCCCTTGGAGACGCAGTACGCGGTGGACTGTATGGTGATCATGGGGTTGACGCCCACCGCCGTGGGCAGCAGGCTGCCGTCGCACACGTACAGCCCCTCCGCCTCCCAGCTCTCGCCGCGGCCGTCCACGGCGCCGTCCTTCGGGCTGGGCCCCATCCGGCAGCTGCCCATCTGGTGCGCCGAGCAGTGGAGCGCCCACGTGTCAGGCCCCGGGAGCATGGGGCCTTTCCCTACGGTCACCTCCTTGAGGAACGCCTCCAGGTCCTCGTCGCGGAGGCCGCCGTCGCACCGCAGCCGGAGCCCGTCGCTGCGGTGGGTGCCCACCTCGGCCGCTCCGGCGGCCACCAGGATGCGCAGCGCCTGGCGCAGCCCGTTGCGGAGCTCCTCCACTTCTTCCCGGCTCGGGGAGTAGCGCACGCGGCCCTCGCCATCCACGTGCCCCGCGCCGCGGTCGCGGACCAGGGCGAAGGCGTGCGCCGTGCGCGCGTACCGGAGCATGCGCTCCTTCATCCCGCGGCCGGACTCCCAGGGGATCAGCGAAGCCCAGCACCCTGGCCCCAGCGCCGGCGTCTGGATGATGGTGCGGGCGGTCACGCGGTGCATGGTCGTGATGATGCCGCCCTCGTAGCACTTGCCACTGAGCTCATCTGCCTCCGGCGTGGTGTCAGGAAAGTAGCCCCACGCCATGGACACCGGGTGCAGGTGAAGGTTGCGGCCGATGTGCCGGTTCTTGAGCCCGCTGTTGCGGAGCAGAGGCGGCGTCATGAGCGCGCCACACGCCGAGATGGAAACCTTGGCCTCGATGCGCAGCTTCTTGCTGACGCCGTTGCTCATGCACGCCGCCACCAGGCCCACGCACTTCTTGCTCCGGCCGTTCTCGCCGCCGGGGTTGCTCTCGAGTATGAAGCGCTCGGCCTTGCAGCCCGTCAGTATGACCGCGCCGCGCGCGACCGCGTCGACGAGCCACGTCGTGTCGGTGCCACGCTTCTCGCCGGTGGGGCAGCCGAGGTGGCAGCTGCCGCAGAAGTGGCCCTCCGACGAGTTGCGCGGCACGGCGTCGCCACGTAGCCCGAGCGCCTCGCAGCCACGGCGGAGAACCTTGTTCTGGAACCCCTCCTCCCGGCACCCGCCGGTCACCGCGAGCCGGGCGCAGACCGCGTCCATGGCCTGCACGTACTCGGGCGTCCCGAACATGGGGAGCCCATGCTCGCGCGCCCACTCCTGCGTGACCCACTCCGGCGTGCGGATACTGGCCGACCAGTTGATCGCGGAGCCGCCGCCGACCGTGGTGCCCGTGAACATGATGGTCGTCACGTTGGACGTGCAGAAGATGCCTCCCTTCTCGTAGAGGCGCTCCATGGACGGGCCCTCCACGGAGGTGTAGCTCTCGGCTGTGAAGTAGTCCCCCTTCTCGACGACGATGACCTTGTGCCCCCCAGCTGCCAGCACGGCGGCGGCCACGCCGCCTCCGCAGCCTGAACCGACGATGACGACGTCGCATTGCACAGTGTGGTGCGCGCCCGACACGTCCGCTTTCACCGCCAGTCCTCTCTCCGTGAGTGACCTGAGCAGCGTGGCGTCATTCAGGGATCTGGTCTCCACGATGCCGCTGTCCAGTGGCCGCGGCGACGGCGCTACTTCCGGTGGACCTTCTTCCCGTGGCCTGTCCGCGTCCGGCTCCGGCACGCTGTACCCTATCGCTTTCCAGGACGGGTTGTCCGAGTCCTCGTTTACCTGCACGTTGGGAAAATGATACCCACATGACGATGACATCATTAATTAATCGAAAGCCACACCAACGTAACTACTCCCGCGACCCGCTGAGTGTTATTAGGCCCCCGCTGAGTACAACTCTGCTTAAACTGATGGAGCATGTTCTTTTGGGTTTGATTGTACAAGCAACTTCACTGATAAAGTTGACATTTGGTAAAATAGTTTTTCATAGAAAACAGGGAGATAAGACAAACTAATATTTTCAGCTTCATCTAACATCCACCGTATATGAGAATAGGCTTAAGGAGCTCCACACGAGGATTAACATGGCATGGCATGAGCTAGGCACGCATCTCATATTGTAGTAGTACTCCTTCAGTTCGTTTTATACAAGTACTCCCTTCGTCCCATGTAATGTGATTCTCACTTTCCGAGAAGTCAGACATTTGTAACTTCGATCAATTATATATTAAAGAATAATAATATTTATAATGCATAATTATTATTATTTGATAAATCATGAAATATATTTTTATAATAAATTTATTTAGTGATATAAATATTACTAATATTTTTTATAAAGGTAGTCAAATTTAAGAAAGTTTGACCAGCATGTATCCCATAGCGTTTTTTTTGGGATGGAGAGAGTAGGTGCAGAAGATTTGGAGGTCTTTAGAAGCATACTTTCACTATCAATTACTCTTACAATATATTGCAAGTCAGTTTCTATTAAACATATAAACTGAATGCAAAATCTCTTGAGACAACTTATATTATGTAGTAATCATGCATATAATTTTAATAATTATTGGCCAAAACATATGAAATTTGACTTTTTGTAATCCTAAGGCACTCTATACTTTGCGATGGATTGAGTAGTAGATAAGCAAAGAGGTGCATTTAACTGAATTGGTATCTTCCTTTTCTTTATTTATTATAGGGAGTACGCTGATTGTGTTGCACGTACTGTAGGGGGGCTCACTTCTATCGTCCGTCCAAAATGATTGGAATTGGGCTTAAATCATCGGTCCTAGAGTGAAATTGCATGCATCATAGTAACTCTATCATGAGCCCTCAAATTAGGATTCCTACTTTTGATTAGAGCTCTTTATGGACAGTGCATCACGAGCAACTCCATCGTAGCACCAGGGAAGAGGAGCCGTGCCATGGGAGGTGGATCCCCTGAAGGTGGCGAAGGGCAGCCGACGGGGGAGGAAATTGGGTGGAGGCATGACAGAGACAACGAGGGAGGAGAATAGCGGAAGAGGCGGATCCACCGTGTGAGGCTTGTCGGGGAAGGTTAGCTGTCCAGCGTGGACACGGCACAATGGAAGCCGGTGGAACGTCGAGTAGGTGGGAGATAAATGATTAAAACTGGAAAGTAGGCCCCTTCTTTTCTCTAGGTTTATCAACGAGGGCTAGCCTAAGAAGAGTTGGCCGGCCCAAGAAGAGTTGTAACATAACGGGTGTTTTTTATCTTTTCACAATTCAACTGTTAAGACTTTGACCATGATATTTTATTGTAATATCACTTATAGTAGCGTATAAAAGCATTTTTGTGACACTACTTCTACATACTATATTATTGTAGACAATTTCTGACATTTTGCCCACATGCATGTAGTAATGACTAGCTAGTACTGTATCACAACTGGACCATATCCGAAATAATATAATGAGTTAATGACCCTCTCTACTAGTTGTCCGGAAACTGTACGTGCGTGGTGCTCTGTCCAGCTACCCGAGTGCAGCATGCACGTTGCACGCACGTCGATCGCACGAAGTAGTGTCGTCCCCTATACACGTCCATCTTCCAACCAAACCATCATATATATCGAGCTGAGTGACAGCACCAAATATTATGATATGCGCTGGAGGAGCATGTACGACTGCTTAGCGAGTTCCTAACAGCTCGCTCGTCGATCGGTCCATTTCTCCGATGTGTATTTGGCCCCAGTCGCCAAGACACAAGTGGGAGCCCGCAGTACAGCAAAACAGACATGAATAATGCGGCTACTGGCTGGGCTAGCTAGCTACCTTCCATGCTAGATCCAACCTTTCCGCCTGCTGCATGAATTCTCTTGCGGCCTGAGAAGTCAAGAGAAGTCCCTCTCACGCACTATTACCGAATCCATGCACGCTTTCTAGAAATAATGGTAATTTAACGCCAACTGTTCCCAGTCCTGAGTCCTGACAGTGATTTTTGTGTGTGCGCGCGCGGGGCTGGTACATCTATCAGGTAGTTAATTTAGTCAGCGACCCTGACAAAGTTTTACTAGTATAATCCTTTCGTCTCTAAATAACTATTCTTTTCTCTTTCTGATAAATAACTTTGACTAAATATATAAAAAAATTATATTTATAGTACAAAATTATTTTTTTATATAATAAATTCATTTGAAAATACAAATATAACATGTATTTTCTACAAATCTAGTTGAACTTATGGCACGGAGATCAAAAGTGATAGTTATTTAGTGACGGAGGGAGTATCGATTTTTCTTGCCTCTCGTCCATGTCGTCATCACGTCTTATATTAGACTCGGTTCTTTGAAACCACTAATAATTAAGTTGCCGAAACGTCAGAGCATATCCATCGAAGGACCTTTTCCCACGTATATACAGGCGGTTACCACACACGCCATCAATGTGACTAGGCAGGCTAGCACGGCAATGCCAACATGCATATGCTATGACAAAGAATAGAATTATTAGAGTGATCGCTACTACATGAAATAACTTATACTATCTAGGCGATAATGATCTCAACCCTTTGCAAGAATAACACATGCATTCATGTATGAGGCAGGAAAAACTTTGTAATAACAACGTGCATGCATACCATTGTGTAGAATGAGTAGTGGGACAGGAGCTTGGTGATGAGGAAGGTGATCTTGAGGGGAAACAGCCACCGCGCCTTGCTCCACCGCTTCAGCGCCTGCTCTCTCCGCTCCACCGGCATGTCCGCGAACTTGCTGACGAACGGAAACTTGCCGTTGCCGGAGAAGCACAGCCGGCCGCAGAGCGCCAACGTGCCCACCCTGGTGCTCAGCATCCACAGGATAACCCTCATAAGCAGCATCGCCTCCCATACGCATCGGGTCACCATCTCCGCCACCTTTTTATCATTATTATCGCGAACACAAGTGATAAAAGAATTATTATTATTATTATTATCGGCGGAATTTAAATATATATAGGTATAGTTCCAGCTTTTTCCTTTATTACTTATTTATATATATATATATATATATATATATATATATATATATATATATATATATATATATATATATATATATATATATATATATATATATATATATATATATACAGAGACGCTCGATCTTGTGCTGTCCGTGGCACATGCATGAAGGCATGGACAATCGTAGTCTCTCGTAGCTCACCTCGTCAGGGATGACGCCGTCGGCGGCGGATGCACGGTAGAACCGCTCGATGTCGTCGTCGTCCTTGCCGCGGCAGGGCTGCTGGTCGTCCCCCTCCAGGAGCACGGCGGGTAGGGACGGGATGAGCGCGCCGCACATGGCCCGGAGCGCCTCCATCTGCGGCGGGCGCAGCCCGTGCGTGTACCCCTCGCGCTTGCACTTCCGCAGCAGCGGGCTTCCCCTCCTCCCCGCCGCCGGCGGCGGCTGCTTATCCTCTTGCGTTGCCATATAGCAGCTGCAGCTGGTCGGATCGGATGCTTCCACAGCCAGGGGCCGTGGGTTGTGTGTCTCTATGAATATACTGTGGCGCCTCGCCTCGATGTGTATATATAGAGACTCTCGAAAGAGAGAGAGGGGCCGTCATTGACTGTTGTTGAGAGCGAGAGCTGCTTAGGGCTGTTGCATCGGTCTAGCGGGAGTTGGGAAGATGCATCTCATTATGCCAAACCCACGGTCGCTTGCAACCGTTTTCAAGAATAAATAAACAGGGCGCTTATGCCTCACAGGCTCACACAATGGAGATGGAGATGGCGTGTCACGTACGTCGTCCTTTCTGAATTTTGATGTGATGCAAACACACATGCATGTTTGCCATGCTTCCCAACAGACTGGGGGCTCGTTTAGATCGCAAAAAAAATGAATCCGATGAATAGTACCACTTTCGTCTTATTTGACAAATATTGTCTAATCGTGGACCAACTAAGTTCAAAAGATTCATCTCGTGATTTCCAACTAAACTGTGTAATTAGTTATTATTTTTATCTACATTTACTACTTCATGCATAGGTCCAAAGATTGATGTGATGGAGAGAGTGAAAAAATTCTAACTTTTCATGTGCATCTAAACAAGGCGTGGTTATATGTGATAGAGGAAGATTGGACACCAAATATACTCTAACAATATGAAATAAATGTCCTGATGTGTCAGATCGAACCGGCCACTTATGATTGGTCTCCAACCGGCCCGGCCATCGCCGTGTCAAAGCGCCGGCCAACGGTGCGCCGGCACGCAAAAAAGCAAGTAGCAGTACGGGCAACCGCTTTCCGACCCGAGAAACTCACCTCGACCAGACTTTCCATCCGATTTTTAAGCGCCTCAAATTTGGGCTCATGACCTGTGTATGGCCTATGGGCACAGGACCCAAACAGTGCCAAATAAGTGTGTAAAAGGTACTATCCACTCCGATCGGGTGGAAGTTGAGATGTTTGTGAATTGGCGGACGCGGCATGAGTTTATTGAGAGATCATCATGCTCTCACGTCGCCGTCGCTACGCGCTGCCACCGCTGTTGCGAGGAGGAATCACCGAGGAAAAAGTTCTTCTACTCCGTTCAACTTTTCACAATCTTCGATTTTCCTCCTCACATGCAGAACTCGATTTTTGATCCATCTCTATGCAGTTTATACGGAGGTTTTGTCCAACGTGACACCATGTCTTCAGCTGTAAGGCGGTAAGGCCACGCCCAACGTAACACCATTCACGTGGCGCGCTGCCCCCAGACTCCACGTTGGCACTGGCGATCTCTGTCTAGGCAGCCACAACACAGCTGTTGAAATTGTATGCCTTGGAAAAAAAGGTTACATGCCACGTATTTCAAGAAGAAAGGAAGCTAAGGGATTCACCAACGCAGGCTAACAAGCCTATTGGATTGAATCAAAAGGTGCAGTACATGTAGGATGAAGAGCCTTGGGCTCCTAAAACTCCTAACCCAAGATAACTTTGCACATTTAACAATGAAGTATTTTTCATTGGCCGGCCGGATTTATTTGGTATAATTCGGCTTTAGCAATAGCTTATTTGTTTGTTAGTTGATGAGAAAGCCTGAAATATTTTCATTGGCCGGTTTAATTTGTGAACAAGTTAATTCGGCTGCTAAAGTAGTTTGTATTAATCTATTAGCTAGTCGAATGCAACCAGCAAGGAGACCGGCAGGAAAGAACATGGTGGTCGTCTTAAGGAACAGAGGTGCTAGCGCTGGACATGATGTGCAAGAGACTTGGACATGACCGCCGTTGGGATCTCAAATCAAACTATACGTGATCAAGAAAGATACGAACCGTATTAGTGCTGGACTTAAACGTGAGGGTCATGAATATTTGGGCGTAGTATAGCCGAATCAGTTAGGGAAAATAGAGATATAGATACTACAAAACAATTCTGATGATGTGATGCAAATGCAAACACATGCATGTTTGCCAGACTTCCCAAGTTCCACCTGTACTGGTCATGAAATAAAGTTCCCATATATATATATATATATATATATATATATATATATATATATATATATATATATATATAGTATTACTATATGGTATCTGGGTACCAAATAATATTTAGTACCCAGCATATCGTTAGGCAGGCTGGCAACAGGCCCACTCCCTCGCTCAGGCCCAGGGCCGGCCCCTGTTTTTGTGCCGAGGTAGTGGGTATCCCAGCTCCCGACCCACGTTCTTTTGCAGTTGCTCAGACGGTCAGATCCGTCCGCTCGTCTTGCTGTGCCTCTCGCCCCAGCCCTGCCGGCGCCGCCCCTCACCCCGGCCCCTCCCGGCTGGCGGCGGCTCACTCCCCTCCACTTCCCCACTGCCGTCCCTTCTCCGTCATGCAGCAGGCGATGGTGGAGCACCCCTGGGAACCCCTCATCTTCCCACGGGCGGCAGCGGCGAGATCCGAGCGGGCGTCGGTACCAGGAGGACGTCGGCGACCTCACGTGGCTCGACCTGCACGACACCTAGCTGCCGGTGACGGAGAACCACGGCAGCAACGCCTGCTGCGCTGGATTCCACTCCCTCAACGCCGCCTCGTCTTCCAGGTGCCCCTCCTCCCGCTCGCTCCGGAGTCTCAGATGGTATGCAACCAGTCACTGCTCCTTCCTTACTGTCCGCCTCCATTCTTCCCCCTCCATTGCTTGTTTCAAGTGAGCATTGCTGCTGCTACTGCTACAATTATATATATATATATATATATATATATATATATATATATATATATATATATATATATATATATATATATATAATCACAGTATAAAGCTCATGTTCATGGACTATATTGTTTCCCTGTTTTAGATAGACTTTAGTGCATAGGTAAAATAAGTAACCTATTCAGGGCATGACCATGTGTCATTTAGTATCTTACTAGTCATTGTTCGTGTTATAGAACAAGCTAAGGAAAGCTTACAAGAACAGGTGAGATTTCCATTCTACTTTGACATTAAGATCTTTTTGTTTGTGCCTTCGTGCTGTTTCAATTAATCCATGTAAACCATGGATTGCAGAGTTTTGAGATCTCAACTGAAATTACAATGTAGACCATATTATGCCAATGAACTTTCAAGCATTGTTAAAGCACTGCACATTCTTTGAGTTGCCTCTGAAATTTTCCGGAGCAACATGCAGAGAATTCATGGCCTCTCAAATTTCCCACATTGACATGTGGGGAATTGACATGTTTATCCTGTGTTTTAAGTTTCAACTGCTGATAAATATAGAAAGCAAATTTGTTTGTTATGAACAACCAATAGTCCCCAACAATGAGTATTTGTTTGTGTTTCTCAACTCACAAATTAGAGTTCCATGTGCTTTAATGTATGCTGTTCTTGTTTGCTAACCAGTTCAAGTGAAGACGATTGTGAAGATTCAGGCTTCCTCCATGGAGACAAGAAAATATGATTTTACTATTGCATATAGATATTCTTGGCAAATAAAATATATGATAACAAATGTCCTTATTTTCAGTTTATCTGTATAATTAAATAAGCATCCTCTTCGCTTATTGGTAACATGCATTCAAATGTTTTAACTTTATTGTTGCTTTCAGTTAGGCAAAGCGTCAGCACATGAAAGTTCATCTCGCAATATCTGATCAAGTCCCATTTGGGTGGGGAGCCTCATCCCCTTCAAGGCCTTCAGCTCCCAAGAAAACCGACCAAAATTGGAATGAAAGCATTGACCACAGATTGACTAAGAAACCAATTAGATTTGTTCACCATTCAAGGCTGGAAAACTTGTGTATTCTAAAGTCTAGATTATTGGTCCCTTTGTTTGGCCGACAACATTGTCAAAACATCAACTTCTCTCTCTCTCTCTCTTTGCGAGAAGTAAATATATTTTCTTGTACAGGTTGACTATGTCCTGCTTGCACTTAATTTATATTTTTCTATAATGCTTTCTATTTTTCTTTATATGTTTTTACTACGAATATAATTTCCTGCTTAATTTGTATCAATATATGTTCCTCTTGTATCAATGTTTAACATATTTCTATTGGACATCGGATTACTGGCAAGCGACCACGAAGGAGCAGTTCAGCAAAAAGGAAAAAAAAAAGACCACAAGCCCCGTCATGCCATGAGAAAAAAAGAAGAAAAAAAAGACACCCGTCATGTGGTCGGAAAAAGGAGAAGAGAAACGTGAGAAAAAGAATAATAAATAAATAAATAAACTATTGAGTAGAGGCTCGGCTCGGTCACGTGGCGAAACGTGAGGAAAACCACCTCACATGCCCGCTCGGTCGAAACAACCACTTCGCATGCCCGCTCGGTCGGACGTGGGAGCAGAGGCTCGGAGCCGGATGGGGGGCTTTGGGGCGCGCGTGGGCTGGAGGAGTCTGGGTACTGAATAAGTACGTAGTACCCGGGTATCAAATAGGGTTGTCCTATATATATATATGATATATATATATATATATATATATTGTAGCACCTTTATTTACGATAATTTCATAATACTAATTTACGACAATGTTAGCATATATTTACGATAGTTGAATTACTATAACACATGAGGATATTTAACATAATGTTATAGTAAATAATATAGTAATGAGTTACTATAATATCTTAAATTAACATATCAATTATCGTAACGCAAAGGTGGTTACAGAATAAGTTATTTTGTAGTCAGCTATAGGGTAATATAATATATATATATATACGGCAGCGCTATTCTACACCTTAGGTGTAGAATATTATTCTACACCACAAGCCAAAACTGACCTAAAAAAATACTGAATACTACAGAACCGTGTTCAGTATTAGTCAGTACTACGCACAGTACCACGAAATACTGAATAATACTGAACCGCGACTACTGAACAATACTGAATTTTGTTCAGTATAACAGCTCGGTGTAGAATAGTATTCTACACCTAGGGTGTAGAATAGCACGTGTATATATATATATATATATATATATATATATATATATATATATATATATATATATATATATATATATATATATAACTATTACCCTACAGCTGCTACAAAATAACTTATTATGTAGCCACTTTGAGTTACGATAATTACTATGCTAATTACGAGATTATAGTAACTCATTCTATGTGATTTACTATAACATTATGATAAATATCCCCATGTGCTATAGATAATTTCAACTATCGTAAATATATACTACATTGTCGTAAATTAGTATATAAAATTATCGTAAATAGAGGTGGCTACAAAATAACTTATTTTGTAGCTAGCCTATAGAGTATACTCTCCCTATATATATTATATATATATATATATTATATATATATATATATATATATATATATAATATATATATATATATATATATATATATATGCGCGCGCGCGTGCGCGTGTGTGAGATCGAACTGGCCACTGATTGGTCTCGCACCGGCGGCCCGGCCAGCGTCGGGTCAAAGGACGGCGCGCCGGCACGCAAAAGCAAGTAGCAGTACCGGCACGTTGCTTTCGGACCTGAAAAACTCATCAGCTCGATCAGACATCCATCCGGTTTTCAAGCTCCAAATTGAGATGCTATCCACTCCGATCGGGTGGAAGTTGAGATGATGTTTGTGATTTGGCGGATGCGGCATGAGTTTTTTTTTCCCGGGAAAGCGTGCATTGACACGTGCCTCGTTAAGTAGAAGTGGGAAAATCAAATTTTACAATTGTGGTACATAGGACACGCAAGTAATCCTATGGATTATCCACGTAGTCCCACACGAATACAAAAGTAAGAAAAACACGAGGGGGGAGACCCTCCACCTCAAATCCTCACGAACTAAGCCTGATACATGAACACAATACAATGGCAGCCAGTAGAGTGGTGAAACCGCGGAGGCGACGAGGCTCAACCTTGGTGGC
>CM039582.1:17020021-17074027 GCA_022457205.1 Saccharum spontaneum | reverse complement strand
TATATAAATATATATATATATATATATATATATATATAATCACAGTATAAAGCTCATGTTCATGGACTATATTGTTTCCCTGTTTTAGATAGACTTTAGTGCATAGGTAAAATAAGTAACCTATTCAGGGCATGACCATGTGTCATTTAGTATCTTACTAGTCATTGTTCGTGTTATAGAACAAGCTAAGGAAAGCTTACAAGAACAGGTGAGATTTCCATTCTACTTTGACATTAAGATCTTTTTGTTTGTGCCTTCGTGCTGTTTCAATTAATCCATGTAAACCATGGATTGCAGAGTTTTGAGATCTCAACTGAAATTACAATGTAGACCATATTATGCCAATGAACTTTCAAGCATTGTTAAAGCACTGCACATTCTTTGAGTTGCCTCTGAAATTTTCCGGAGCAACATGCAGAGAATTCATGGCCTCTCAAATTTCCCACATTGACATGTGGGGAATTGACATGTTTATCCTGTGTTTTAAGTTTCAACTGCTGATAAATATAGAAAGCAAATTTGTTTGTTATGAACAACCAATAGTCCCCAACAATGAGTATTTGTTTGTGTTTCTCAACTCACAAATTAGAGTTCCATGTGCTTTAATGTATGCTGTTCTTGTTTGCTAACCAGTTCAAGTGAAGACGATTGTGAAGATTCAGGCTTCCTCCATGGAGACAAGAAAATATGATTTTACTATTGCATATTAGTATTCTTGGCAAATAAAATATATGATAACAAATGTCCTTATTTTCAGTTTATCTGTATAATTAAATAAGCATCCTCTTCCTTATTGGTAACATGCATTCAAATGTTTTAACTTTATTGTTGCTTTCAGTTAGGCAAAGCGTCAGCACATGAAGTTCATCTCGCAATATCTGACAAGTCCCATTTGGGTGGGGAGCCTCATCCCCTTCAAGGCCTTCAGCTCCCAAGAAAACCGACCAAAATTGGAATGAAAGCATTGACCACAGATTGACTAAGAAACCAATTAGATTTGGTTCACCATTCAAGGCTGGAAAACTTGTGTATTCTAAAGTCTAGATTATTGTCCCTTTGTTTGGCCGACAACATTGTCAAAACATCAACTTCTCTCTCTCTCTCTCTTTGCGAGAAGTAAATATATTTTCTTGTACAGGTTGACTATGTCCTGCTTGCACTTAATTTATATTTTTCTATAATGCTTTCTATTTTTCTTTATATGATTTTACTACGAATATAATTTCCTGCTTAATTTGTATCAATATATGTTCCTCTTGTATCAATGTTAACATATTTCTATTGGACATCGGATTACTGGCAAGCGACCACGAAGAGCAGTTCAGCAAAAAGGAAAAAAAAAAGACCACAAGCCCCGTCATGCCATGAGAAAAAAAGAAGAAAAAAAAGACACCCGTCATGTGGTCGGAAAAAAATGGAGAAACGTGAGAAAAAGAATAATAAATAAATAAATAAACTATTGAGTAGAGGCTCGGTCGGTCACGTGGCGAAACGTGAGGAAAACCACCTCACATGCCCGCTCGGTCGAACAACCACTTCGCATGCCCGCTCGGTCGGACGTGGGAGCAGAGGCTCGGAGCCGGATGGGGGGCTTTGGGGGCGCGCGTGGGCTGGAGGAGTCTGGGTACTGAATAAGTACGTAGTACCCGGGTATCAAATAGGGTTGTCCTATATATATATATATATATATATATATATATATATTGTAGCCACCTTTATTTACGATAATTTCATAATACTAATTTACGACAATGTTAGCATATATTTACGATAGTTGAATTACTATAACACATGAGGATATTTAACATAATGTTATAGTAAATAATATAGTAATGAGTTACTATAATATCTTAAATTAACATATCAATTATCGTAACGCAAAGTGGTTACAGAATAAGTTATTTTGTAGTCAGCTATAGGGTAATATATATATATATATATATACGGCAGCGCTATTCTACACCTTAGGTGTAGAATATTATTCTACACCACAAGCCAAAACTGACCTAAAAAAATACTGAATACTACTGAACCGTGTTCAGTATTAGTCAGTACTACGCACAGTACCACGAAATACTGAATAATACTGAACCGCGACTACTGAACAATACTGAATTTTGTTCAGTATAACAGCTCGGTGTAGAATAGTATTCTACACCTAGGGTGTAGAATAGCACGTGTATATATATATATATATATATATATATATATATATATATATATATATATATATATATATATATATATATATAACTATTACCCTACAGCTGGCTACAAAATAACTTATTATGTAGCCACTTTGAGTTACGATAATTACTATGCTAATTTACGAGATTATAGTAACTCATTTCTATGTGATTTACTATAACATTATGATAAATATCCCCATGTGCTATAGTAATTCAACTATCGTAAATATATACTAACATTGTCGTAAATTAGTATATAAAATTATCGTAAATAGAGGTGGCTACAAAATAACTTATTTTGTAGCTAGCTATAGAGTATACTCTCCCTATATATATATATATATATATATATATATATATATATATATATATATATATATATATATATATATATATATATATATATATATATGCGCGCGCGCGTGCGCGTGTGTGAGATCGAACTGGCCACTGATTGGTCTCGCACCGGCGGCCCGGCCAGCGTCGGGTCAAAGACGGCGCGCCGGCACGCAAAAGCAAGTAGCAGTACCGGCACGTTGCTTTCGGACCTGAAAAACTCATCAGCTCGATCAGACATCCATCCGGTTTTCAAGCTCCAAATTGAGATGCTATCCACTCCGATCGGGTGGAAGTTGAGATGATGTTTGTGATTTGGCGGATGCGGCATGAGTTTTTTTTTCCCGGAAAGCGTGCATTGACACGTGCCTCGTTAAGTAGAAGTGGGAAAATCAAATTTTACAATTGTGGTACATAGGACACGCAAGTAATCCTTGGATTATCCACGTAGTCCCACACGAATACAAAAGTAAGAAAAACACGAGGGGGGAGACCCTCCACCTCAAATCCTCACGAACTAAGCCTGATACATGAACACAATACAATGGCAGCCAGTAGAGTGGTGAAACCGCGGAGGCGACGAGGCTCAACCTTGGTGGCAAAGCATCCGCCAAGGGAACCGCGAAGACGACAAGGCTTAACCTTAGTGGCAAAGCATCCGCCAAGGCGCCAGAACGACAACTTGGCCCACACGCCCTTAGCAGCAAAGCATCTGCCTTAAGGGGGACCAACACGACAACGGTGTCAAACCAAGCAACAATGACGGCGAAGCACCCATCCAAGAACAGCAGCCCAGCTGTCACGCCCTTAGTAGCAAAGCATCTGCCATAGGGGAGGAGGGCACCACAACATCAGCGGCAAAGCATCCGCATGGTTAAGAGTGATAGCGGCAAAGCATCCGCTACATAGCAAGCATCTGTGATAACACCAACCAACTACTAGACAAACCAAAGCGAAGAAAAATAAAGTGTCATCAGGCCCAGGTCAACCAACAGGAACGGAAGGTAGAGGCACGTCCGAGGAGTGCTCCAGCGAAGCCTCCATGGAGGGGAATGACATCCTCAGACGCCATCATCGTTGACAGAGCACACGGGATTTTCATCCCAGAACCGCCCTGATAACCCCTAGTGAAGACAGGCTTCGACGACGCCTCCAAGAAAGGATATGACGCAGACTGCGCCACCGCCGCTGGCCCAGAGAAAGAAGCTGGGCGAGGTGAACACCCAAGTGCAAGGTCGACAACACAGGTGAAAGGTCCTTGTTTGGTTTTAGAAATTGAGTGATAACTTAGGTGGGCTAATTGTGTTTTATGTGAGATACACATGTGATTAGTCCACAGGTACATGTGTGTGAGCAACATATGCCATGGAGGTGGAAATGGCTTGGAGATGTTGCAAAGCTTGCAGATGTGATGATGGAGGAGCGCATTGCACATGAGACATGACATTGAGTCATGTGATCAAGGTGGAGAAGATCAAGACATGACTTGGCTTTGACGGACCGGTTACAAGTGTGAAGGGCAAGTCGGAGGCTTTGAAGTGAGGGACAGCGTGTGATGGTGAAGCTTGAGCAAGACTTGGCGCCGATGGACCGACGCAACGGTGAAGAGCAAGTGAGGTCAAGATCGATGAGCCAATACGGTCACATGATGATATGAAGTGAATCATATCATTTGGTGATTGGTTGGTGCATGTGTTGCATCAACATTGGAGGAGATGGAATGGAAATACGCAAGGCAAAGGTATAATCTAGGGCATTTCATTTCACCGGTCAAAGGTTGTGTAGAGAAGTGCATGACCGGGTTTAGGATAGATGGCCGTACTATCAAGAGGGACAAACTTGTTTGCATATCGGTCATCTAGTGCCACTTGAGTGATCTAACTATGTATCGTTGCTAGGATCGAGTGGCGTGGTAAGTTGAGTGGTTAACTCCTTTAAAATGATTGTGAAAAATGCTAACACACGTGCACAAGGTGGTGAACACTTGTTGGTGTTGGCACATTTGCAAAGGAGGTGGAGTTTGAGCGGTAGAGATGGGATTCGGCGTTTTTCAGGAAGTGAAATGCATATTTTTCATTGACCGGACGCTGATCTCGAGGTGACCGAACGCACCAGGTGTGTCCGGTCAGTTCACAACGCGTGCTGCGAGCGCACGCACCGGCGCGTCCGGTCGGTCACAGGATCGGCGCGTCCGATCAGGCACCTAGAGAATCAGCGCGTTGAGCAGGGTTGATCGGACGCTGTGACACATCCGGTCAGTCACGATCAAACGCGTCCCGTCACAAAAACACTCTCTGGTAGCTCTCTGTACTCGATCGGACGCTAGCATTGTAGCATATGATGCGTGGCATCGACGCGTCCGGTCGGTGCTTCACGGGCGTAGGTGTTGTGCGATCTGCGCGTCCGGTCTTGGACACTGGCTCGTCCGGTCACGCTTGACCGTTGGCGCGTGGCAGATGATCGTTGAGATCCTGCACTCATCGTTTGAAAGGGAGGACACGTGGACGGCCACGGGTGACCGGACTCAGTGCAGCGCGTCCGGTCGACACGACTTGTGTCCAGTGAAGGGGTACAACGGCTCTTTTCGTGGAGGGGCTTATAAATAGCCCCTTGGTCGGCCTTGGTTGTAGCTTGGCACCCTTGGGACTAAGTGTCTATGCTTGGGGAGTGCTAGGAGAGCCTCCAACTCACTTGTGCTTGCAAGAGTGTGAATCAATTGCTAGTGAGTGTGATTCTAGTGTGTTACATCGTGAGGATTGCATCGAGTGGCACTAGGCGTTCGAGTTGCAAGCCGGTGGTGCTTGTTACTCTTGGAGGTTGCCACCTCCTAGACGGCTTGGTGGCTTGTGGCTCCGTCGAAGCTTGCAAGAAGATTGTGCGAGGCTCCGGAGAAGCTTTGTGAGGGGGAGTGTGCTCACCCCGCGGGGATCGCAAAGAGCAACTCTAGTAGAGCGTGTCATTGAGCTACCACACTTGCGGTAGGTTCTTGCGGTGCCTTTGGGAGGCTCGGTTATGGATACCGATTAGCAGCCGAACCACGAGGTGTTGGTCGACACAATGGGGACTAGCTTGGTGGAAACCAAGTGAATCTCGGTGAAAAATCATCGTGTCAACTTTGTGTATTTCTTCACGGTGGTTTGCATCCTCTCTACGCAAGCTTGTATTTACATTATGTACTTAAGTGCTTGTGTAGTTGCTCTTGTAACTAGTTTGCTCGTGTAGTTAGCTAGTTACCTTCTTGCTTGTGTAGCTAGAAGTATTTCCTTTGAGTGGCTAATTTGGTTTGTGTAACCTTGTTAGTCACATTGCTTAGTTTGTGTAGCTAAGTAGTTTGCGCTCTCTAATTTGGCTTGTGTAGTCTTGTTATTGAGCATTGCTAGTGAGCCTAGGAGCTTTGTGCTTTTGCTTACTAGTTGTGTAGGATCTCCCCGGTGTGCAAAGTACTAGTGGCATAGGTTTGTGTGACCTTGCTCCTAGAATTGGATAGGTAAGCTCTTGCTAGTCCGACACTTTATTTGCTTGATTAAAATCTTTTGTAAGGTGCTAAAGTTCTAGATAGAGGGGTGTAGTCTTGTCTAGACCGATAGTTTTAATTCCGCACTTATTTTGGTTAGCCGACGCGAGTAAGTTTTAGAAAGGACTGTTCACCCCCCTCTAGCCCGCCATCTCGACCCTTCAACGGGTTGATAGGGTGGGTGTTGCCGTGCCGAGGGTGGCCTAGGAAGGCAACCACGGCCGGCTGGCCGGCCCATGACCAAGAGGCGAACCACCACGGGCGGCTAACTAGAGGCAGGTTGTGGCCAGTCACGGCCGGCCAGCCCTAGGCCGCCCGTGGCCAGCTGCGTTGCTGCCCGACCAGCCAAAGCCGCCACGTCGCGAGGCAGGCGCAGCCATCCGGGGAACGACCGCTGGGCACGGTACCAGTGAGGAAGAGCGGATCCAGGCGCGGATTGCCCTGATCTAGCGCACCGAGGTAGGCACGGACTGGCGAGGCATAGACGGATAGCCCTAGCACGTCAATGTCCCTACCCGCTGGTCGTGCACGGGCCACGCATCCGCTGTCCAGACGGAGCCCGCGGTGGTGGTGACCGAGGCAGCCACGCGCGACGACAAAGGTTCCATCGCCGTAGGCCTCAGCCCCCCATCAGCGCCTGGGCAGAGGCGGCCGCATTCGCCGTGATCGCGAGGCAGCCAGCCTCCAGCGGCCGCTGCAGGCATGGCCGCTCCGCCCATGCCACCGAAGGCAAGCCGCAGCCCCGAGGCGCGGATCAAGGGACGCACGCGCGCCAGCCCACCACCACAGCCAAGGATGAGCGCGGGATGAGGCCGCCTGGACACCCAGCTGCTAGATCTAGATGCCAGCAGCCCAGACCCGAGCCATCGGCTAGAGGAGGCACCCCCATCGCAGCGCTGTTTGACGCCGCAGCCAAGGCCGGATCCGACACCCAGGATGGTAGATCTGCCGCCCACGGAGCGCCGCCGGTATAGGACCGCCACCGACCAAGGGGAGGTTGGGGAGGACAAGGGGGAGGAGAGGAAACCGGGAGTGGGAGGGAACGCACGACGACCACCTTTTTAGCAGCACGCCGCGGGCCGCCGCCACCGCACGCCAGGACGGGCGGCGACGGCGGCCGAGGGGCGGCGCTGACGGTCTCTTTGCGGCAGTGGCGGAGGCCCCACCAAGTTGCCCACTGGGAGTTTATTGTGAGATCATCATGCTCTCACGTCGCTGTCGCTACGTCCTGCATGCCAGGTCGAGTGCTAAGCTAGTAGTAGTAGGAAAAAGTTCTACTACTCGTCATAGTCTCCCATTTTCCTCCTCACATACAGAAATCTATTTTTTCCCTATCTCTTGGCAATTTCACTACTAACATCACTCCCGGCACCATCAGTGCCTTTACTGCTGGTTCTGAGCGTGAAAATCAGAAAATAATTGGGGCTCAACGAAAACCGGCAGTGAAGGTCCACATCACTGCCGGTTTGTGGCTGGAACCAGCAGTGAGTGGACGATAACATGTCACTGCTGGTTCTAGCCAAGAACTGATAGTGATTCAGTGCTATCACTGTCGGTTCTAGCCAAGAACCGATGGTGATCTTGGCAGTACAAAAAGCTGCCATTGTCCTCTCCTTTCTCCTCTCTTCCATCCTGAGCACAGACTCGCGTGTTTGGCCCCCTCCCTCTATTGTTGCAGCTGCTCTTCATCATGAAGTTAGCTCTTGAATTTTGAAGAATGGCTTGATCTTTTTGCTTTAAGGTTAGTAACAAGCATCCACTACATTGATTTTGTTGCTTAATTAGCGTTGTTTTGATGGCTACATTGCTTGATTCTTATTCTGGTTCTTTCTCCATTCTAGAGAGCACTCCAATTGGACTTTGTGCAAGGCTTCTAAGCAAATTGTGTAGAATTCATTATCCAAAAGGTTGGTGTCTATGAACCCATTTAAATTCCTAGCTAATTACATGGTGGTCAAGATGATTATTAGTATGTTATGCTATAATTAGTTCCTGTTAGGAGTAGAGTAGATTCTTTTACAATTTTGATAAGCAAATTAATCCATGTGTCACCTACCAACACATTGTTTGGAGCTACATTGTTGTTCATGATTATGTCTCCAATTTTAGTCTTTTTTAAATTAATGTCTCTATTTTTATGTGGCATAGAGTAGAATAATTGTTCTTTTATTATTGTGCAATAATTGTTTATTTATGAGGCTACGATTTTCAATTTATATGGCCGAGGCTACCAATTTCAATTTTTCAATAATTAGTGTAGAATAATTTTTTCCTAAAATGGGGTGACTAAATTAAATAAGTGTAGAATAAATTGTACTTTTGAGATACAATTGTTGTTCATGAAGCCCCACTTGTTATTAATTTCTCTATAATTATTGTATCAATATTTTTGGTGCAGAGATGGATCAAGAGTGGATGCATCTGTCCCGAACGGACAAGCGGTACATGCTTGGCGTCAGCAAGTTTATCGCTGATGCCAAAGCCGATGCTGGGGATGGAAACTCTGTTGCATGAATTAAAGCAAATGGGAGAGAATTGAGTCTGTACGAATGCACTTGATTACCAGGGGGTTCATGCCAAACTATAAGATATGGAGTATGCATAGGGAGGTTGGTGTGAATGTTCCGCGAAAAATAATGATGATGTGGCCATGCCTAACATAGCCCTCCACGAGGCTGTTACTAACCAAGAACCTATGGCTATGGTTAATGATGTGTTTATGAATACGCTAACTGACGACATCGAAATAGACAACCGAGAAAGCTAGAGAAAATAAGACCAGATGGCAAAACACCATTGTATAAGGATTGTCCAGTGAGCAAACTAGAAGCCGACATCATGCTATTAGAGTTCAGATCTACAAATGGATTGAGCAATAAAGGCTTCGATCAGTTGTTAGGTATAATAAGGAAACTGCTTAAAAAACAAGTTGCCAGAGAAGACATACCTGGCCAGGCAAATGATCTGCACCATCGGCCTCGAGGTTGAAAAAATCAATGCGTGTTTCAATGATTGCATATTGTACTATGGAGACAAATACAAAGACTTAGATGCGTGCCCCAAGTGTGAAGCTCCACGATGCAAGGAAGGTCTGTCAGATGAGAGTACCAAGACCAGTGGAGGTCCCATAAAGGTCGTTTAGTCTTTCCCTATAGCCCCCCGGGTGCATAGGTTGTTTTCAAATGCAAAGTTGTTGTTCTGGCATGGCAAAGAGCATAAGAAAGATACAATGATGAGGCACCCCGCCAATAGGAAGGATGTGGCAAAATCACCTAATCTAATGCCCTCTCAGTAGTACTTATCTTCCATTAGACACTAAGTACCCAATAGAGTACACTAGACTATGTAATTCTGTCGAGCACACCCCAACGGAGAACTCAAAAATCCACCTTTTCCATCAGGATCATAAAGGAGAGGATAAAGTTTACAATATTTTTAGCCATTTCATTAGAGTATTTCACCAATTATTTATAACAGTGGAATATAACAATGGACCAAAGTTTTCAGTGGGAATAATATTCATTTAATGACAAACATTTATACACATAAATGATACCAGATTGTAAAACTTTTCTCTGGTAAAATATTTTTGGAAGTGTTAAGAGAAATCTAGATCCACAATATAATGGAAATCCTCACTGAGCCCACTAGGAGGATTCCACACACAGGTGTCAACTGGTCAGGTACCTGTTACCTGCAACAGGGTAGAACAAACCCTGAGTACTCAATTGTACTCTGCAAGACTTACCCGTCAAGAGGAAATAAAAGGACTATAAGGATATGCAAGGCTATCTGGCTTATGGGTTTATTGCATCTGCAGAAAGCATTACTAAACGTGCATCCTTGTATTCAATTTTTTTAGCAGTCATCATTAGTTCATTAACTAACCATTCTATGTAAGCACCTATGCTACTTTCAAGCAAGGGTTGAGCAATCGAAACTATTTTATCATCTTTTATATTCTAGTTCTTACTACAGTGCTAGACCATAGCCAAGTCATACCGTCTCATAGAAACGGCGATTCGCGAATCAATGTATCCTAGCTGGGTACCCTGAAACACACGCCTCCTTTGTACCCCAGGCACAAACAAGACCAACCCGTTTCACTCCTGTCAAGGGGTCTAGGTCCCCATCAAAACTTGGACTCTAAGCCCCCAACACCTGAGACCCGGTCTCAGTATGGTGCTTAGACCTTCACCTAATACCACCCCTAAAAGTCGGTCTGGAAAGAGGCGGAACCCATGACAAGAGAGTAACGAGTCTTCTCACTCCTATAAGCAAGTATGTGCTCAGGATAATAAGTCTGTGACCTGACTACCATCCACAGCAAAGGACAGTCCTCAATCGACACAGGTGGGACAAGTGCAACCAGAGCCTCGCTTGGTTGCCTAACCAAGCCAAATTCCAAATCCAAAGTACAGTCCCGTCTGGTCTCTAATTATCATTCATATATATATTCCATGTGATAGCAATATGATAATAATAACAACAATATCTTTCCTATCTCTCGCGAGTGACAGGTAAGCACCCGACTTCTATCGGGTTCTATAGCATAGCAATCTACATGATCCTATTGTACTAGTAAGACCCATAGGATATATATATGCAAGTGGATTTCATTCAACTCCTTGAAACTTAATGCACAAGTATAAAATAAAGTGCGGAATAATAGGGGTAATACATCGGGGCTTGCCTGGGTAAGACATAACCGAAGTTTAGCATCCCATCATGGTGACACGATCATCAAGGCACCACCTTTCCACTACTCCAGATGACTCCACGATCCATCGTTATTTCTATTGTGATATCCGTGGATGCAATGCAGAGACGTAAATAAGCAACGGCAACCACAACTCATAAAATACGATTACGCCTCTCGAGCTAACGAACCAGCTCCAATAGCTAACGTACTAGGCTACGTATCCACGTTGTCAAACAAGACGCTATTCCCCCCAACAAGTATTTTAGTTATTCAATCCCAAGGTGCTTCTTTATTCCTTTCATTGATGCAATATATTTTCGAACTAGGGCTCATTAGCTACCTTAGCAACCAATTATTCTGGAGCTACAAAAATTATGGTGAGCACATAATAATACTATAAAGCTACTGTAAAATTTCCAAAGCTAACACTATCATCCTTTTATCACAAAATTTCCTACAAGTTCTCCCTTAATAATATGAAGCATCTTAGTTTAATTATAGCACTCCTAAAAATATTTTAAAACTATGTGAACAAGATATACTAGTAGATAGATAATGATTTTAGGAACCTAACAAAATTAGTTTCACCATTTTTGGATTCCTGCAAAGTTTTATATCGAATTTACAAGTTTACCTCAGAAACTAAATTAGAAATGCATAGGAAACGAAAAAGGGCCGGTGGCAACAATTCGGCCCAGCGGCCCGCTGCAGCCCGTGCGGGGTGTGTTCACGCGTCAGCAGGCCGGCCCAACAGGCCTGCTATGCGAGCGTGTCCACACGTTTTGCAAAAGAGTCCCCAGCTTAACAAAATACTACACGGCGACCCCGAGCACTATTGCACTAGAGATACGATTTATGAGCACCCCAAAGAAATTGCCTTCCCACTGAGCCAGTCCCCGACGTCCCACGCACGACGGCGCGGCGGCCGATGGCAACCCACAGTAAGGTTCATATGGCGACGAGGGGAAGCGGTGGAATACCGAGGGGTGCCCTAGCATGTACTGCAATGGTAGGCGGCAGTTCATGGTGGTGGCGTAGCCGTTCTAGCGAGCGAGGAGGACGAAGGAAGAAAGGAAGTGGCGCGCGAGCACCAGTGTTATACCACGAGTACAGTCGAGGTGTTGTTGAGGATGGGAGGCCCCGTGCGATGCCGGCCATGTGCGAACGGTGGGGGTGGTAGCATTCCACGGCGGCGTGGTCACGTCAGCCACCTCCAGCGGGACCTTCGGCGAAGCTAGGGCGAGCACCAACACCAGGGGGTCAAGATGAGTTTGTAGTAAACTTGAATCGAGCTAAAACCAAGCATAGCGACTTACCCCCAAGTGTGTAATCCATGGCCGCGAGATGACCGGTGGTCGCGGGAAAACCTAGCTCGTCCTTGCCGGGGCACGGCAAGGTCTAGATAGGGGTTGCCTGGCTAGCTGGCTCCCTATGCTACTCACTGATGCGAGGGATCAGACTATGAAGCCCTAGGCTAAGCGAATCAAAGGCGGCGACGCGGTGCTCTTGTCGTGGTCATGCTATGGAAAGGGCACACAAGCGGGTTAAGATAGGGCGGCACGGTTCGATTGGCGACAGCACGAACACATGTGCACAGGTGATGGGACGGGGAAGCTTGGTGCGATGCACTTGAATTGGGGTGGCAATACCCCGAGCAGGGCTCGCAGATGGCGGCTAGCGGGGGAGCAAGGTGAGGCAGGGAGATGTCATCATCATTGTAGAGCCCGGGGCCGAACGGCCTTGACACGGCGGGAAGCGGCTCCTGCCCACGGTAGGTGAATCGAAGGGTGGGAAAAATGGCACAACAACCTGGCAGCCACAGCCTCGGCTCGGCCCTGCGCGTGGCACAGCGGCCCGACACACAAGCATGGCACGCACGCAGCAGAGCAAGCCAGGCCGTAGCCCGCCGAGCCGACCAACGCCAGGCTAAGGCGCTGAGTGGCACCGATCGGCAGCCGCCCGGCCACGGCCTGAGCTCGGCGCCAGCAGCGCTTGCGCGCATGGTGACCGCGCCCTTGGGGGCCAAACGGCCGAAACGGTATCACGCACGGTTTTTAAAGCGAAGCAAAAATTGCTAATGATCACGATTGAGGTCTCTATCCTTAATCCAGCAGTACTAACATTCTAGCAAAGCAATCAGCACAACAAGAGGGCAACTAGAGAGGAAGATATGAGTATGCCAGCATGGGCTCACCACGTTGAACGCCAGCTTGCGAACAGAGCGCCAACAACATGGTTACAACGCGTTCTAAGGAAATTTGAGCAATTTTTGGAGTAACAATGCAACGTCAAACCAACCTATGAACTACACCATGCTAAAGTACTCACAATGGTGCAATCAATAGTACCAAAACATGAAGCTAGTGTTTAAAAATTTTAATAAGAATTTAAATACCAACTTAGCACTGTCATTACGTTTTCAGACTTAGGCAGCTTAGCTCTAGGAGTTGGAATTGAATTTCGAAGTCAATTCTTGAGCTTCCAACAATACTCTTGAACAACATTTGTTCATCAAATCAAAAGTTGCATTTCCATCTACTAAACTTGTACTCCAAACTTTATTTAAGTACTAAATACAAGTTATACTTTACTTTTGTTTATAAAAATTGTTTTTCATGCCTAGTTAAAGTAAATCAACTCATTCCATATTGATTCGCTAGAATTTCAATTAGACATTTTAAGCACTTTCTTCACATATTTCCACAACACACCCTAAGAACTTTTAGCCCAAAGATTATTTGAAAGTTTCTAAGCCCCAAAATAAATCGATTGACAACACTTACTTAATTCTTTTAACCACAAATGTGAGTCTCATAAAATTTGTTTTATAATTTCATGTGGGATAAAATTTAAAAACTTGGGAGGATTATTCTCCAAGGTTATTGGGTCTAAACCTAGATGCTAAGTAAGCTCGTAACACTTGGGGTGTTACAAAGGACCGGAGGACTGTCAATACTATATTCTATGAGAACATCGGTGGGGAGGTAAGGCACCTTTGGTTTGGTTTGAGCAGAGATGGGATGAATCGTTTCGACCAGGTTAGAAGCAATCATACCACCTGGCCAATGACGCTCTGTATATACAACCTTCCACCTTGGCTCTGTATGAAGCAGTCCTACATCCAGATGCCACTACTGATCCGAGGGCCAAGACAATCTAGGAATGACATCAATGTATTCCTGGAACCAGTGATCGATGAACTAGTAGAGATGTGGGGAACATGTGTGAAGGATGTTTGGGACGAGTACAAAAAGAACATGTCACGATCAAGGCAGTACTTATCGCTACAATCACCGACCTACAAGGGCGAGGTTGCTTGTCCGAAGAGAAGACAAAAGGCTATACTGGATGTGTCAAGTTTTTGGACGACACCAATGCGGTACATCTATCGGCAAACTCAAAGATGGTTTATATAGGACATCGTAGGTTCCTCCCTAAGGATCACCCTTACCGCAAGAACAGAAAAGATTTTGACGGGACTATTGAGAAACGCTTATCTCCAAAATAACAAGATGGGCCTGCGATACTTCGAGAAGTCAATAAATTGGATGTTGTCCATGGGAAGGGGGACGGGGCAATAGCAGCGCCTAATGGGGGGCGTCTAGAAGAAAAAAATTGGATTTTAGAAAACTACCTTACTGCCAGTGTTGAGTGTACGCTACTGTCTTGATCCCATGCATATTACTAAAAACGTGTGTGCTAACACGCTTAACACCTTGATGAACACCGGGGGGGACAACTAAGGATTCACTAGCCACATGCCTAGACAAGCAACACTTGGGAATCAGGAAGGAGCTGCATCCCATGGAGCAAGAGGATGGCCAGTTCGAACTTCCGGTTAAGTCATGGACCTTGAAGGGGGAAGAAAAGCGTGCGCTTATTTCTTTCTTCAATGAATTCAAAGTCCTGACGGGCTACTGCACGAACCTGAAGAGGCTAGTGAACATGAGAGAACTTAAGCTCAACTATGGCTGTATGAAGGCCCATGACTATCATGTCATTATGGCTCAGCTACTTCCTTTTGCCCTGCGTGGTATGCTCCCCCAAAGGTCGGCGCCCCAATCATAAAGCTGTGCTCGTTCTTCAACGTGATCTCACAAAAGGTCATTCATGTGTCCACGTTGGACCAGCTACAGCGAGACATATCTGAAACTCTCTACAGGCTTAAGATGCATTTCCCGCCAACTTACTTTGATATCTCAGTGCATCTGCTTGTTCATCTGGTTGACTAAATTAGAGCCCTTGGCCCAATGTACCTGCATCAGATGTTCCCTTTCAAAAGGTTGATAAAAGTTTAATTGGGCCTGTGTTTGTCATGTAATTCATGAACTATGCAACTAAAACTCTTCATTCTGGTGTCGTATTTGGTCTCAAACTTATTCTCAGACTTGCATGTGCCACGAGTGAAGGAAACACCAAGTTTGGGATTTTTCTGAGATGGTTTGGCACTTTCTCCGGTTTAATTGAATTTCCGCGCGACGTCACCGAGTAATTAGAGGTTGAACTGAGCCTACCCCTGAAACGATCCGGAATGGTGCCAAACTTTTCTACATGGTCTCATATGCCCTAGGGACCAAATTTTTGTCAAGGTGGATGCAAAATTCTAGTGTGTTCAAGATGTAATTGGGCCTCTTCGGTTCCATTTAGCACAAGAAAAATATAATAATAAGTAAAATGATCAGAAAAACCTAAGATATTGTGTGGGGCCATAATTTGGGGGTGTACATGCTTGCCAAAAAAATTCAAGCCATCAGGACATAGGCGGTACATAATTGCTTGACAAACCTATAGAAGCCGTTTTATGGAACAATGACTAAACACATATGTTCCAAAGGTTCCTGTAATTCATATGCATTTCGGTGTCGTATTGGTCTCAAAATTTTTCTCAGGCTTGCACGTGCCACGGGTCAAGGAAACACCAAGTTTGGAATTTTTCTGAAATGGTTTGGCACTTTCTCCGGTTTTATTGAATTTCTGTGCGACGTAACCAAGTAATTAGAGGTTGAACTGAGCCTACTCCCGAAACAATCCGAAATGGTGCCAAATTTTTTCACAGGGTCTCATGTTCCCTAGGGACCAAATTTTTGTCGAGGTGGATGCAAAACTATAGTGTGTTCAAGATGTAATTGGGCCTCCTCTGTCCCGCTTAGCACAAAAAATATAATAATAAAGAAAATGATCAGATAAACATAAGATTGTCGGGCCATAATTTGGGTGTACATGATTGCCAAAAAAATTTCAAGACATTTGGACATAGCGGAATAGGAATATAAATGCTTGAATTTGTTCAGTTTTAAAAAAATTATATACTAATCACTATCGGTTTTTGAAAAGCGACAGTGATAAGCCAAAACCAACAGTGATAAGCCAAAACCAACAGTGATGATAACTATCACTGTCAGCTTCATTTGGAAAACTGACAGTGATAACGAAATTTAAAAAAATAAAAGTTGTGGTCAGCCTCAGGTTTGAGCGCTGGTCTCGGGGTCCATAGGCGCGGTCTTAACCACTACGATTGTATAGGGGGGTTCTTAGGTTTAGTTTTTTCTTTTATTTAGTTATAGTGTAGTTAGTTTATATTAAAAAATAAAAAAAAAATTAAAAAAATTTGGCCCACCCGAGGCTCGGCCTCGAGAGTATAGTGCCTTAACCACTGCACTAGGATAGCAATTGTGTTAGGATTAGTTTTTTTTACACTCTTTTATACTGGTATAGTGCAGTTAGGTTATTCAAAATTAAATCAAAAAAATTTGGTCCGCCTGCGCTACCAAGGGTTTGAACGTGGGTCTTGGCTCAAGAGTGCGGTGTCTTAACCGCTGCGCAAGTGGTACGAGTTCGTAAGGATCTCGGAACTAAATCTACATAAACTATACGCGGAACCGGCACTGCTGCAGCTCATCACTGCTGGTTCTAGGCTAGCCCCGGCAGTGATGAGATATCATCGATGTCGGTTTGGCTTGGCCACCGGCAGTGATGCGCCTATGCTATATAGGCTGAGCGCGCGCCGGTGAATTATTTTGCCCTCATTAGAACGCCCGTGCCGCTCTCTTCCTCCACGCCGGCGAAGCACCACCTCCACCTGTGCTGCTGTCCGCTGCCCTCGCGCCCTCCTCTTCCTCCACGCCAGTGGCCGTTCTTCACCGCCCCGCGGTCCCCAGCGAGGAAGCCGCCCGACGCCGTCTCCCGCCCCGTGGTCCTCCACACCACTGTGCCGACACCCGCACCATCGTCTGACACCCACGTCTTCCTCAACACCGCCTGATGCCGTCCGTGCCACGCCGGCGCCCTTGTCTTCCTCGACATCGCCAGAGCATCGCCGCCGCCCGCGCCCTCGTCTGCTCGTCCACGCCTGCATCTGCCAACACCGGCCGTGAACCGAGGCCCTTAGGACCATGCGAAGAGCTGCTACCGCCCCCCACACAGTGAGTGCGTCTGGCACTGCCCCTTAGGTGTTCGTTGAAATACCCGTGAGGATAACAGCAACCTGTTTATACCTTTTTCTCTAGATTTCGTGTAGAAACACTTCAAATTTCCTTAGTAGCAGATGCTCTTTGATCTATGGCGAAAACTTTGTTTAAAACACTATGGTCATTTGAAGCACGGTTGAAGACGTACTAGTTGCTCAAAGTAGGATTGAAATGAGTTGGATGTTGAAATTCATGAGTTAGTTGTGTTGGAAATTGAAGTTTAGTTTGCTCAATGCAGTAAGCTTAGTTTGCTTGGTCTACAACATGTTTGGTCATTTCAATATAGTCTACAACTTTGCTCAATACACTAAGCTTAGTTTGCTTGGTCCACAACATGTTTGGATGACATAGCATTATCAACCTAATTTGGTTAAATGTATAGGCAACCATGGCGTGGTATGTAGTGCATGTTGGTCGGGAGCCTAGGATCTACCTTATGTGGGAAGATTGCTATGCTCAAGCCAATCACTACCGAGGTGCTTTGTTCAAAAAAATACAACACAGAAGCTGAAGCTTTGAGGGCCTACTATGGTGCAAACCATGGGCATCGGCCGACAATGGAGATTGAAGAGAAGCCACCCGCCAAAGATATGAACATTAGGAGACTTGCATTTTGGTCTTGGAAAGATGTCATGCTTTTATTTATGGCTATGGTCATTGCATTTCTTATTTGGAAGTTGATGTAGGCTTTATTTCATAGAATAGTAGGTGGTCTTCGTTGTATGCAACCAATCAAACAATGACTTTGTTCAGGTGAACAGTATGTGGACTTATTATTAGACTTTGCATTATGTCTCTATTAGTTGGGTGCATATATATATGCTCAAATGCTACTAGTTGTTGTACGCAGCCAAAACTAACCACGATCATGTCCATAGCCATGACTCGTCGTCGCCTGTTAACCTATCACCAAAGAACCGATAGGCAATAAGGAAAGCGGCTGATATCGCTAGGATAGGAGAGCCACATGATCCGACAAACGGTGGCGGTGTCAATCAGGATGGTGGGAACGGTGGCAGTGTCAATCAGGATGGCAGGAACGAGGAATCATGGAGCCCTACCACTTGCCTCCAGCTGGATCAAGATGACGATGTAACTTAGGTACTAAATAACAAGGTAGCCACCCACGCTAATTAATTGAGGGGGTATTAGCTTACTTGGTGTCTCAAGCAGGAGGTTCCGCCGCTCAAGGAGCCAGATGGTTCGGGTAGCAGCAAGGCCAGGACCAAGCGAGGCGTGTCAAAGCTTCCTACTGGTAGGAATGCACACTGGCACATCTCTGAGTTTGACCAAGTTAGGGAGCTGATCAAACCACGTAAAGTTTTAGGAAAATACAAGACTGTCCTCGGGGCACTTGTAAGGGACTACATCCCAATTAAGTACCGGAAGTGGATTGGGAAAGATGATGACCCGTGGAGGGTTCCCGAAAGTGAGAAGGATGCCATATGGGAGAATAGGTTCCCAGAGTATTTCACTTTCCCACCAGACTATGACAAGGAGCAAGTCAAGAAAAAGTCAAAGAAATCATGGGTATAGCGTTCAAGACTTTCAAGGGGAAATTGTACAAGAAATTTATCCTCGAGAGTAAAGAGCCAAATTGGGATGGTGGAGAGTACACCAAGCAGAAGGACTTTTGGCAGGAATTCAAGCAATACAGGGAATCCGAGGAGTACTTGGAACTGAGCAGGAAGAATAAGGAGAACTCGCTTAAAGCAATGAATCCTCATCATCTCGCTCTCGTGGCTACGCCAGTAAGATGGATGAATTTGAAAGTGAACTTTAGCAGTTGTAACGGCTTGGCATTGAGCCTGAGACTACCGAATGGGAGCTCATATCGGTATATTTCTGTATGGCGAGGGGGGTACACCACGGCACGGACGGGAGCTTTAGCTCCACAAATCCAGCCATGAGCAACCTTGTCCGGAGGATCTTCGAGGTAACTAATGAGGTGAGGCAAGGAACCCACACTACTGATAGGGAGAATGACGTGCTCACCCAAGCACTTAGAAACAAGGAGGACCTTGGTCACAATAGAGGAGCTGGTCTTGTTCCTTGGAAAATAGCATTCGAGGCTGAATCTTCCACTTATCGGAGCCGCTCGAGGGGTAGAGCGAAACAAGAGGCAGAGTATCTGAGGCAGCTAAAAGAGATTGAACACAAATTCGAAAAATAGATTGATGTGGCCGTTGAAGGACGAGTCAACGAAGCTATGCAGTCCACGAGATCAGGAGTACCACCAGAGCCTGTTCCAACTAGCTTCAGCCCATAGTTCAAGGGTTGCAGTAGCTATGGATCGACCTCGCTCGACGAAGAAGAGGCAAATGCGCCTCATCCGATGGACAGCATCACTGATCCGTCAATGTCAGGTTGTACATCCGTCAACAATGGACAATTGACAAGGTGGCGGTCGGCCAGGCATGGCCTGCGGGAGACGGGATCATTAATGACCGCCCAATTCCACAGGGGTATGCCCACATCAGCATTGATACTATATTTCATAAGAAGTATAACAAGATACACATTGAATACCCCGCATAAGAAGATAGGCCGCGCCTTATTCAGAACATGGGCGCACATGTTGACTGGCGCAAGCGCTTCATTAAGCTTGATTCGCAGGAGTCTTCAGATGATGAGGATGACAATGAATCGCCCCCCAGAGATCATGAACCCTGAGACCACTCTCCTACGCTTCAACATCCTACCTCTCCCTCTCCCTCTCCCCTACCCGGACAAAAGAGAATGCTCCTCCTCCACCTCCACCTCCTCGTCCTTCCCCGCCAAGATCCAAAGAAGTGTCGTCTAGGCCTAGACACAGCACAAGGGCAGGGTCAGCCTTGCAGATAGTGTCATCTGATTCAGTAGATAATAATGTTCCAAAAACTGGTAAAAGGAAGAAGCCTGTGGATGTGAGTGTTACGGCATTGTTGGATAAAAAACAAAAAAGGCACACCCTGACAAGCCTGACTGCACGAAGTCATGCACTACTTGGTTTAATAGAATAGCCTCACTACCTAGGTGGATGAAGGTCACCGATATCAACTAGCAAGACCGGAGTAGGTACAATATAGAGAGAGTCCTAAACTAAGACTTTCTTGATAGGATAAATATAAACAAGAAGGCTGAAGAGTTGAACATAAGCCTTGAGGAAGCTGAGTTGTTTTATCTGCAAGATAAAGAATTTGAAAAGGCGAGCCTTGCATACCAGTTTAGACTTGGGCATCCTTTGTTGGCCAGTGAGCGTGAAGTAAATGATTTGCCAACAAATATGCTTCAATTGCATCAATATTACATGGATGTTACCATGAGCCGACAGTACACTAGTTTTGAAGCTCTCATCGTATCCGAAGTGGTGTTCAATCGACCTGAAGAAACACTGCATCATATCAGATATGACTGCGTGTTTCAGTTCTTCAACAGGCGCGACCTCGACAACCAAATAATGATGTTGTGGACTTTGTAAGTACCGTACCAGTACGAAGTTATAATAAACTACTTCTTCAACATTTTAACATATCCCATGCTTTACGCAGGTGGATGGCAGCATATTGTGATAAGGCTAAATATCACATAGGATTCATGGACCCAATTATAGTAAATGAGAAAACATATAGAGGCGATAAAGGATATGTCAAGGCCCATATGACAGAAGTGGCGACCACAGCTGTCAAAGGGTTCTTGAAATAGAGAAAAACGAACATCCTTCTAGCCTACAATTGCGAGTGTGTGTTCTCATCCTTTATTTTGGTCATCACTACCGGTTTTTTAAAGATTTTGGTTAACTAGGACTTTGTGATTGCAGTTCCCATTTCATCTTCGTAGATATCAAACTTTTTGATTCACGTATCGAGGTATGGGAGTCGAAGAAGAAACCACTTTCTCATGTCGATTCCCTATGTACAGTGCTAAATGAGTAAGTGAACCCAATAACATATTTTTTAATCACATAGCAGATTTTAATGTTTTTTATTTTACACTTTATATGACAGTGTCAAGGCAAAAGTGGATGGACCCTTGACGCCCCCATTCGAGGTTTTCCGCATGGAAATGGATACCCTAGATCAGCCGATGGCGAACAACGAAAGCAGGTTCTACGTAATGTGGGCAATGTACCAGTACATCAGCGGGAAAACAAAAACCTCAGACGAACTGGTGTGTATGCTTCCCATCTTATGTATTTCAATAAAATGATCTACTGTTTTGTCTTACATTTGTTCATTTTGATATCATCTTGCTTGAACGACAGCGGGAAAAAAATTGGGCGTCGCTGGCTGTTAGAACCCGAGATCCGAGGATTCCAGGATGCGCTAGCCGGCTTCATCTTGGACGAGGTGTGTAGTAAAAATGGGATATTCTCCCTTTGTCGGGCTAAGACCAAGGACAACAAGTCATATGTAAGAGCTACCGCCGATAGATTACTGTAATAGGGATCTTGATGGACTTGTGATAATGTCGTCGTCTTTTATAAGTACTTTTTCATTATAACCGTGTCATTTGTAATATAAATCACGTGGGATTTGTAATGTTTAAAGTTGATGGATATGTTGGTCTACGTAGCAAATATAAAGCGAAACCCAATTCCACCAAAAAATATATAATAAATTATAAAACAATAAAAATACGAAAAAGAGATCACTGCCAGTTAGTACCAAGCTAGCAATGATGGCTTCAACGACACTGCCGGCTTGAGCTATGAGCCGTCAGTGTTGTTGAAGCCATCACTGCCGGCTTGAGCTACCAGCCGATAGCGTTGCCTTCACCAACACAGCCGGCTAGAGTCACCAGCCGGCAGTGATGGCTCGACCAACACAGCCGGCTTGAGCCACTAACCGATAGTGTTGCCTTGTTCAACACTGCCGGCTTGAGCCACCAGCTGACAGTGTTGCCTTGAACATCACTATCGGCTGGAGCCACAAACTGGTAGTGTTGGCACAACAAGACACTGCTGGGTGGCGCCAAGAACTAACAGTGTTGCCTTGACATCACTGTCGGTTTTGTGTTACCGGCAATGATGTGACCTCTCCATCACTGCCGGTATGCCACTGTCGGTTCAAAATCTAGCAGTGATGGGGTGCTTTGAACCAACAATGATGTGCTTGTCTAGGGTAGTGTTTAGACGGGGCGTTTTGTCATATAATTTTCTAATCATATAGCACATTCTAATTTTACCATCTTTCACACTTTATAATGTCACACAAAGTCAAGGAAAATATCGACGGCCACAAGAACAACCTTTTTGAACCATACACAATGAAAGCGCATACCCTAGAACAGCCGGTGGCCAACAACGAATGCAGATTCTGTGTGATGTGGGCAATACACTAGTACCTCGGCGAGAGCACAACAGAACGAAATAAAATGGTGTGTATGTTTCTCATTTCATGTATATCGGTTAATTCAACAAAACACACTACTTATTTGGCTAACACTTGTGCATTTCGATATTATCTTGCTTCAACGATAGCGTGAGGAGCTTAAATCACAAGAGCCGATGGACTTCGAGATTAGAGGATTGCAGACGAGCTAGCAGCCATCGTCATGGATGAAGTCTTGAGCAAAAAAGGATCTTTCAGCATTTATCAGGCCAAGGATAAGAGTAGTATAGATCCAGAGAAGGCAGAGATGATAAAACATCTATTGTGATATATACATTTCATTATAACATATACATTATTGTAACTATTACATTATAAATCTTGATGGATTTGTGATGTATGTGACGCTGCTTTAAATATCCAGTCCACAGTAACCATAGGAAATAAAAAGTATTTCAAAAAATAATAAAATAAATTAATAAATAGGAATATGGGAAAATCATATCACCACTAGGTACATACATAAGCTGGTAGTGATCATAGGGATATCACTATCGGTTGCCAAGCAAGCCGGTAGTGTTGCTCAATTCAACGATGTAGGTTGTACTCCTAACGACAATGATCTTGAGGACATCACTGCTAGTTTGGGAGATCAGCCGACAGTGATGTTTGAATCACTGCTGGGGTGGGTGAACCAACAATGATTACCTCTGCCGGTTCAGTTTTCGGCGGTGATAGGGGGTAGTCAGTGATACTATGAGGTAGTGGCATGGAAGTGGAATAGAGTCTAGTCTAGAACTATGATCAGCTCAAGCTCATGTGTTCTAAGTTTGGGTGTTTGCTATGGTCTCTGGCTTGATTGTGAATGTCACTCGGTAGAGCGCTACCACCATCGATAGCTCTAAGGATAAAAACGGTCGGAAACGGTCGGAAAACTCCTCAACCATTTTCTATTTTTATATTTGAATACGAAAACGAAAGCGAAAACGGTAAAGCCAGACACGAAAACGAACGCGAACTTACGGAATATTGAGAATTTCGAAAACGAACCCATTCGAGCGAAATTATGTCGAACACGGTCGGTATACGAAAATTCAATACGGAATACCGATCCACAATGCATAACAATTAATAAATGTCATCGTGGCAAATTTCGAGTGCAAGAGAGCAGACTTATCAATTTGGTTTCGTTGACAAGAGAAAAAAAGAAAAGAAAAAAAAAAGAAAAAAGAGGAAAATTCGAGATGCCATCGGTACTACACTAGAAAGGATAGCAACAACGCCTGGCCCATCTAACTCTCTCTCTTTTGGTCGACCAGTCACATGCAATGCAACAACAGTGCCGCATGAAGCCAGATGCAGCCATGCAAGTATACAGCACCGTGCGAGGTGATTAGTCCTACCTCGACGACTTAGGGAGGCGCGACAGGGTGAGCTGCCTATATAATACGGCCAATGAGCATCAGTGCTCCACACTTACCTTTGCCTAGTTGCCTGGACAATAATGATTGACAACAAAATTCGGTTTAAACTCAATTTTGAATTCGGAATATTCCAAATTAAAAGTAGAAAAGTAGAAAACGGTCGGAAAATGTCTAAACCGTTTTCTACTTTTACATTTGAAATACGAAAACGAAAGCGAAAATGATAAAATCAGACACAAAAATACAAATTCGATCGGATAAAATACAGAAAACGATGTGATTCGGTTCGGGATATTTTCATTCCGTTTTCATCCTTAGATAGCCCGCGCGCGGAGCACCACTGATGTGGCCCCACTCGGTGGCAGTGCCGCCATTGTCGCCTCCCTACGCCAAACAATTAAAGAACGTACTCCGAGAAAGGGGAGGGAGGGAGAGGATGAAACGAAATCCAAACCGTGTTGGACTGGGCATGTGTTGGGCGTGGGAAGGGTTTGAGCCATATCGGACCTAAATATAAAATAATTAATTAAGCAGAGTTTCACTTTAAGATTCGTACAATTTTCTAAATGAGGTGCACCAAAGCAGTTCTGGATAGATTTAGTCATACATAAGACAATTAACTTAGGACAAAATATTTTTTTAGACAGAGTGAGTAAAAACAATTGCTGCACGCTGCAGCTAAATTCAAACGCAGAAGGATCCAAAGTCCAATCGAGAAAAAATTCAAGAAAAATACAACAATCTGGCTAGAGGCATGAGCCGTACATTGGAATAACTAATAACCACTGCTCCAGGCTGCAGTTAAATTCGGATGCGGAAGGATCCGAAGTCCACTGGAGAAAATTTTGAAGAAAAATGTAACAACCTGGCTAGAGGCCTGAGCAGTGAGCCGTATATTGGAATAACTAATAGCTGCTGCTGCAGGCTGCAGTTAAATTCAGACGCGAAAGGATCCTAAGTCCAATCGAGAAAAAATTCAACAAAAATGCAACAATCTGGCTAGAGGCTTGAGCCTACATTCCGATGCACTGAGTTTAGGCACAACCATGAAGGCATGGACAATCCTGCTCACACATAACGGACAATGTTCAACGCACAGACATCATATTCAACACACGCTGACACGCATTGGCGCATCGCCCGGCGCGTCTCGGCTATAGGCTACTGTCGCTTGGCCTTGCCGTGCGCCAGGGTCTCGGCGATGCCCTTGGAGAGGCAGAAGGCGATGGACTGTATGGTGATCATGGGGTTGACGCCCACCGCCGTGGGCAGCAGGCTGCCGTCGCACACGTACAGCCCCTCCGCCTCCCAGCTCTCGCCGCGGCCGTCCACGGCGCCTTCTTGCGGGCTGGACCCCATCCGGCAGCTGCCCATCTGGTGCGCCGAGCAATGGAGCGCCCACTTATCCGGCCCAGGGCGCATTGGACCTTCCGCGACGGTCACCTCGTCAAGGAACGCCTCCAGCTCGTCATCTCGCACGCCGCCGTTGCACCGAAGCCGGAACCCGTCGCTGCGGTGGGTGCCGACCTCGGCCGCGCCCGCGGCCACCAGGATACGCAGCGCTCGGCGCAGGCCGTTGCGCAGCTCTTCGACGTCGGCCCGGTTCGGCGTGTAGCACACGCGGCCCTCGCCATCCACGGTCCCCGCGCCGCGGTCGCGGACCAGCGCGAAGGCGTGCGCGGTGCGCGCGTACCGGCGCATGCGTTCCTTCATGTCGCGTCCTGACTCCCATGGGATCAGCGAGGCGAAGCAGCCTGGCCCTAGCGCCGGCGTCTCGATGATGGTGCGTTCGGAGACGCGGTGCATGCTGGTGATGATGCCGCCCTCGAAGCACTTGCCCGTAAGCTGCGGCTGCTGTTTGTTCTCCGGGAAGTAGCCCCACGCCATGGACACCGGATGGAGGTGAAGGTTGCGGCCAATGTGCCTGTTCTTGAGCCCGCTGTTTCGCAGCAGCGGGGGCGTCATGAGCGCCCCGCACGCCGCGATCGAAACCTTTGCCTCGATCCGCAGCTCCTTGGTGATGCCATTGCTCATGCACCTCGCTACCACGCCCACGCACTTCCTGCTCCGGCCCTTCCTGCCGGAATTAGAATTACTCTCAAGTATGAAGCGCTCGGCCTTGCATCCTGTCAGTATGACCGCGCCGCGGGCCACGGCGTCGACCAGCCACGTCGTGTCAGTGCCGCGCTTTTCGCCGGTGGGGCAGCCGATGTAGCAGCTACCGCAGAAATGGTCCTCCGACGAGTTGCGCGGCACGGCGTCGGCACGTAGCCCGAGCGCCTCGCAGCCACGGCGCACAACCTTGTTCTGGAACCCCTCGTCCCGGCACCCGTCGGTCACCGCGAGCCGGGCGCACACCGCGTCCATGGCCTGCACGTAACCCGGGCTCGCGAACACGGGGAGGCCGTGCTCGCGAGCCCACTCCTGCCTGACCTCCTCCGGCGTGCGGATGCTTGCCGACCAGTTAATCGCCGAGCCGCCGCCGACAGTCGTGCCCGTGAACAAGATGGTCGTCACATTGGTCGTGCAGAAGATGCCCCCCTTCTCGTAGAGCCGCTCCATGGACGGGCCCTCGACGGAGCTGTAGTCCTCGGCGGTGAAATAGTCCCCCTTCTCGATGACGACGACCTTGTGCCCCGCGGACGCGAGCACCGCTGCGGCCACCCCGCCCCCGCAGCCTGAGCCGACGATGACGACGTCGCATCGGACCGTGTGGTACGCGTTGGCAGGCGCGTGCGGTTTCACCTCGAGCCCTCTGTCCATGAGTGACGTCAGTAGTGCAGTGTCGTCCAGCGCCTTGGTCTCCACGATGCCATTGTCCAGAGGCCGCGGCGACGGTGCTGCTTCCGTTTGATCTTCCCCTGTTTCTTCCACGTGTGGTACACTGTATCCTATTGCTTTCCAGCTTGGGTTGTGATCGGAGTTCTCATTTATCTGCACGTTGGGAAAAGAATATGCTTTTCACTATGAGTCTATGACTGTATGACTATTAATAAAAAATGTCACATCTTTAATCAGGGTCATGTATACATAATATAAGGAGGTAACGTGACAACCAACATATTCCAATTTTACTTACAGCCATGTACCACCACACCCACATGTTACGGTTCCAAATACTTGCTGTTCTAAGATTTTTCATACAGATTTATCTGACCATGTTTACGTAGCCTGTTAAGTTCCCAAAAAGAAACCCAAAAAGTGTTATAGTACCTGTCACATCAAATCTTGCAGCACATGCATGGAGTACTAAATGTAGACGAAAGAAAAAACTAATTACACAGTTTAGTTGTAAATCACGAGACAAATCTTTTGAGCCTAATTAGTCTATGATTGGACACAAATTACCAAACAAAACGAAAAGTGCTACAGTAGCCGAACCCAAAAAAATTTCACCAACTAAACAGACCTGTAGTGGCTAGAAACCTGGAACCTTAGGAGACATAGATATATTAATTAAACACACTTCCTAAACTACAGGCGCCTAAATCTCAGGCGGCTGCTCTGCACGCCTCAACTAACCGGAGGAGGATGATTGAAAAAAAAGATGAAGACATGCATTAGTAATCCCATGGTTGTCCTGTGTTGCCTGAGAAGAAAATATATTTTAAGCACCTATTAAATAGCAAATCCCTTAATTAAATGTTTATGTTTAGAGTATCTCCAAGAGTTCCCAAAACAATCGCTCCCAATCCATGACCTTTGGCATGATTAAAAAAATACATCTTCCACAACTCCCAACCCTACCTCTAAATCTTTTAGCACTTGGAAAATTTGATCCTGTCAAAGCTCAATCGCACCAATCTAGTGAAAGGACGTGGGAAAGAATAAGAATTACAACAGGATTCCTGACACAAATGTACAAAAGAGAAAGAAAGTTTATAAAAGGGGGTGGGGTGATATAGAAATATTTCGGGATTACTAATGTGAAATTACATTTTTATCATTTAGGCGTGAGATTTTGAAAATTGTTGGAGAAGCCAACAAATATGCTCCCAGCTTGTTTTAGTCACTTGTAAAACTCATTAGTTTACCAAGTGATTTTTTTAGAAACTATTAGAGATGCTCTTAGTATCTATAACTAATCAAACTTACTCATGTATATATGCCTATTTCCTTTGTCCATTTTCAAATGCAATACCGATATAATTATCTATCCAATTATGATAAAATTATCAGTTACTCTAAATGTTTGTTCGGTTCACGTCTCTAGTTTTCTTCCTCATGACAGTTCATGAGCTTTGTTAATATGTATATGGTTGAAACCTTAACTTAAACTATGATGGTCTTATTGTAGCCCATGTCTTGTGATGTTGTCAGCCCTGTTTGGTTTCCCATGACTAAAATTTAGCTACTAAAACCAATGACTAAACTTTAGTCACCCATTTTTGGTTCTAATGACTAAAAGTCATTAAAGCAGTTCAACAAAGACCAAACTACCCCTAATGAATGCACAAATCAAGGTGGAGGACCATCAATAATGAGGGGTAACTCTTGTCCATTGGGCACTTTAGCCCACTTTAGCACCTCTTGGGGTACTAATGTGACTAAACTACTTTAGTCCCTTTTTAGTCAGTTTGTTTGGCAATTTAGTAGCTAAAGTGACTAAAGTTTAGTAGCAAGGGGAAACCAAACAGGCCCTAAGTTTTGACTCCCAATTTTGATCTTAATTGGTACAAACTTTTATCCGCATGTTAAGGTGCAGATTCTGTGTTGTTTGTAATTAAAAATGCTTCTAGTAAAATTGAAGACTTATGTCCTAAGCATAACCTTTAACTACAATGATGGCAAAAATGGTCATTTACATCTGAATGACGGAGCTCAAAATTGAAGGTGGTGCTTGAAGTGAATCTAGGATAGACTAATTAGTGCTAACCTCAAGATAATTATTGTATCAGCCTAGAAAACACTAAGGGCCGGTTTGGATCCTTGGAATTGAATTCATTTTATTAATTATAATTTAGGCATAGACTAATTAAGCTAATATGGTTATATATGAAATATATTTGTGTATTATTGTTAGCCATACAAGGAAGATACTTATATGTTGCATTTATATTGTAGGTAAGCAAGTTGAAGAGCGTGCTATAAGTTGGATAATAGAAACATCGCATGGTGATCTATAGAATTAATTTCCATCTTTCACCATATGAATTTGAGATAGGCTTATATGTGAACTTGGAAAAGTTGTTTAATGTCAAATTCCAAGCAAATAGCCTAATCTATTAAGTAAATTCCAATTCCTCCAAAATGAAAGGATCTAAATGGCTCTAATAAGAAATTTAGAAAACCAAGAAGATTATGGCCACACCTTAGTATGTACTAACTTCCTCATCTACTCGAGATATCAAATTTCCTATCATAGAATTACATGTGTAGTAGTAATTCTTTATTAAACAAACAGATTGGTTATAATTATACTATAACATATATATGGTCACTAAATGATCAACCCGACCATCAACATATCAGTAAAGTAAAGGTATAATCAATACATAGTAGTATTTTATTTCTAAATAATGTGGTTCTCCTTTGTTTTGGAGATTATATGTGTGCATGGGTAATTAAGAAATAAAACAAAAGAAGATCACCCAAAGCAATTGAAGTAAAGGAGGAGCCTAGGGGTCGCCTGACCTGGCCCTAGGCCCTCCACGTCACCAATCAGCAGGAGTGGCCAACAAGCACAATTTAGATCCATCCCACGTGTTGGTTTGGTGGCGGTTTTGATCCAAGAGCTGAGACGGATCTTCACTTGGATTGGAGGGCCTACCATGGTGTGTTTGTACTAGGCAATGGTGGTTAATTTCCTTGGGTACCAGTCAACCGCCACTAAGGAGCAACTAGGAGCGTAGGATTGAAGGCGATGGAAGATCAAGGGTAGGCTAACCCTATAGGGGCTTGCCCAACCCCACTTGTTTGCTCCATTGACTCTCCTTCACCAACAAATACCCCCTACTCCTATATACTATAAATGGGGTGATGGCGCCATATTCTAAACAACAACCAAGAAGAAGTAGTACCATTCTCTTTAGTAGCTTAGTCGTTAGGCTAGTTAGTGGGACTTGGAGTTGAGTCAAGCTCTACTTAGGATCTAGAATTAGTCTTCAGGAGTCTGGTATATCTTTGCTCTGTTCTTTAGAGAGCTTGTCTTTACTCTATCTTCCTTTGTGGAGTAGGTTAGTATATGGCTGGTTTCGACTTGCCCACAAACTTCCAAGAAAACCCTGAGGCATACTGAAAAGGGTTTGATCTTGACCCGTCCCTCCTCAACATACCCTCTCAACAATTGATCCAGCCTTTTTGTGGATGGCTTATCACCACACAACTCTATCATGGCTAACAAGACCATCGAGTTCTCGGCTCCATCTGCTACCAACGTGGCCACTGGCCCAAATATCATCAATGGTTACACTACTACAAAAAATCTCTTGCACAACATTTCCATTTGGGGCTCCGAGGCGGGCGGCTTGGTTGCCCGCCTCGGTTATTCGAGGCAGGGCAGCCGGGCTAGCAACCGCCTCGGTTAATACTTAACCGAGGTTGGCAATGTAAGAAAACCACCTCGGTTAATGCCTATTAACCGAGGCGGGCATTTAAGGTTACCCGCCTCGGTAAATTGATTTTCTGACGCGGGCACACTACAAAGCTCACTTGTGTTAATATTGGCCCAATCTAAGGCCCGCTAGCAAGTAAGAGTATATAAACGAATGAAAAAACCCTAGCCCATTCGCACCCTCTCCTTTCCCCTTCCCACCCGCGCGACGGTGCCCTCTCCCGTCCTCGCGACTTCCCTTCCTCACGACCGTGACTGCCCTTCCTCCACCGATGCTGCCCCTTCCCTTCCTCTAGTACCGACGCCGCCCCTTCCCTTCCTCCACCTCGACGGTGCCCATCTCCCTTCCTCCCACCGTGACAGCACCCCTCTCCCTTCCTCCCACCGTGATGGCCGGCCCCCCTCTCTCTCCCTGAGCAAGGGGCCGGTTGCGGGCGGTGCACGCTCGCCCCGAGCTCCTCCACCTCGGCGCCACCTCTACCTCAGCGGGCAGCACCTCCACGGCAGGCGGCACCTCTACCTCGGCGGGTGCCACCTCTGCGGATCCGGTGGAGACGCCTCAAGCGGCAGATCTAGGAGCAGCGACTACCCTAGCGGCGGATCCGGTGGAGCGCGCGGGTGGCGGCGCGGGCGAGGCGGATCTGGTGGAGGGCGAGGCAGTGGCGCTACCTCGTGGGCCGATGCCGGCGCGGGCATTACGGATCCGGTGGAGGCGCCTCGAGCAGTAGATATGGGAGCGGCGATTCTCCTAGCAGTAGATCCGGTGGAGGGCACGGCGGATCTGGTGGAGGTCACTGGCACCGCGGTTCACAACAACGAAAACGGGCTTGCCGGTGGGCTCTGCAATGGGCTCGCCGGTGGGCTTTGGGCTTTTTTGTTTTGTTTTTTTAATTTATTAACCGTGGTGGGCATTTGCAAGGCACCCGCCTCGGTTAATCAATTAACCGAGGTGATTAGCCAACCGCCTTGGTTAAGGCCACGATTAACCGTGACCTTTACACTGAGGTGGTTGGCTTGCCCGCCTCGGTTAAGCCATAATGCCCGCCACAGTTAAATTTTGTGCAGTAGTGATATGTGAACTTCGAGCTCAAGCCGACATTTATTACGATGGTACAAGCCAGTCCCTGCTGTGGGAAATCTCACGAGGATGACAACGCGCACCTACAACACTAGATATGCAACATGTTTACCATCAAAGGAGTCACTCAAGAGGCCATCCAGCTTCACCTCTTTCCATTCCCACTGCTCAGGAAGGCGAAACAGTGGTTCTACACAAACCATGAAGCCATGAATATTTGGGAGACTTGTCCCAACAGGTAAGATAATGCCCTCCATAATAGAATATCGAGTTTCCAACAATAGGTTGATGAGTCCATCCTTGAGGCATAGGAACACCTACAAGAATGCATTCTAGTGTGTCTTCATCATGGAATAATGGAGGACTGGCTCTTTATTCAGAACTTCTACCATGGGCTCACCAATATGGCCCCTGATCACATTGATGCTGGTGGTGGTGGAGCTTTAATTTCTTCGTGTTTGAATGTGAATGAAGCAAAGAATCTGATCGAGAAGATGGTGTCCAACCAAGGGTGAAGCGATGAACGATTCTAACTCACAAGCAATGCACACCGTCAAGGAGAGGTAGACATACTCGCAGCAAAGATGGATCACCATATTAAGCTGCTAGAGGACCGTGTTCCAGACTCACGTTTAGGCATTGTTTGACATAGTCGAATTCGTATCAATCTATATGGTTTGGGGTAGATTAAAGTGGAACTTGAACTAAATTTCACCCAATCCACCCAGGTGAATCCGATAACATTTAAACAAGACCTTAGTACTCCCTCCGTATCGGATTTAGAAGTCGTTTTGGACAAGGTTTGGATCAAACATTAGGAATATAAATCATCAATAACTTTTAAGTTGTTGAGTTTGCAAATGTAAAAATTATATGAATAGATTTGTCTTGAAAAATACTTTCATAAAAGTATACATATATCACTTTTCCATAAACATTTTTTATAAAAACAAGATGTCAAAGTTATATTTTGAAGATCGTGTCGCTGTCTTAAACGACTTCTCAATCCGATACGGAGTGAGTATATGTGTAGGCATGACCAACCCATGGGAGCTGAGCACGATCCGCAGCAACGTATCAAACATGAATGTAGCTTTCCAGGCTCCTTTATACTAGGACAGTAGAGCGCCGTCGCATCCACAAGTCAGCAAACGTCCCTCTCACCGAGCTGGCCTACATTTAATCCCTCAATTTCACCAACTGTTTCCGGTTCTCAATAGCGAAACTTTACAAATGTGTTTTGGTGCATTTATAAGGCGGATTTTAGGGTGTCCCAATGATTTCTAAATCGTTCAGCATAGCTGAGATTTGATTGGCCAGAAAGGAAAGAGAAGAAAGCGCTAGCAACTCCGAACTCGCTAGGCTCGCACAGATTTCTAGAAGGTCTATCCTCCGTAAAAACTTTCCATGCTTTTGCTATTGTTTATTGTTTCCAACTGGCGATTTGACATTGTGGATGCCCTTAATATGATAATATGATTCGTATGTAGATTTTTGTTCCGGGTTAACATGCACATTAAGACAGCTCCTACAGTAGCTAAAATAGCTAGCTCATAGCATATTTTATTCGGTGAAAAAGAGAAGAATGACAAAAAGCAACTAGGTAGAAAGAGGTAAGTTCGAACATTTTTCTATGTTTCATGTGTTTATGCTTATACGTTTTTCTATACCAATATGTTAGGCTCTTCCATTTTATTTTTTAAACTTGATATGAGCTAGCAAATTGACTCAAGTGCTGAGGGTGTCCTTCTGACTATTTGGAACCTCCAAGGGCTTTACCGTCATCTTACCTCAAACACTACTAGAATCCTGAATTACCTTAGTGCCAAAAGTCGCCAAGAAAAATGTCTAAAGACAAGGAAATAATACTTGACTATAAACAGTCAAGCAAATTACGTCAAGGATAGAGGATAAGGGAAATTGGTTTCCTTCTAGGTTTTGGCACTCCTTAGAGGCTAGCCGCCAAGAAAACTAGGACCACATGTAATTTTCCAAAGCGACAAGAAAATATTTCAACTGCCAAGTAAATTAGAAAAATATTCTAACCGCCAAGTAAATTTGTTATAAAAAATAATAATCATCTGTTTACTCTGTTGATTGTTATTTGTTATAAAAAAATAGAGGAAACAGAGGGACACTAATGTAAATACTACTATGATATAATATCATTGACAACGACATGCCTCTCAAGATCTGTCAGGTCAGTATTCTGGGTGTGCTGAAAGGGTAAATATGTGTGCATGTGTTTGTAAGGATTATATACAAACCTTCTCAAGCATTATATACAAGGCAGAAAATGCATGGGACCAAGCAAGCTGAGAACATACCGTCGTGTAGAAGGCGTAATGCGAGAGGATCTTGATGATGACGAAGGTGATTTTGAGGGGGAACCACCACCGCGCCTTGTTCCACCGCGTCAACGCTTGCTCTCGCCGCTCCACTGGCATGTCCGCGTACTTGCGGACGTAAGGGAACTTGCCGGAGATGCAGAGTCGCCCACAGAGAGCCAACGTTCCCACCTTGGTGCTCAGGATCCAGAGCACGACGTTCACCAGCACCACCGCCTCCCAAACGCATCGAGTGACCAGCTCCGCGACCTTTGATTAATTTCGTCATCAAAAAGCAAAGAAATAAATAAGCAACCAAACAGGTCCCCAAGGCATGGCGACTGTGGGGAGCGACGACAAAAGGGCAGGGTACGATACGACAAGAGGCCACATGGTCTCTTCCTCACTCGTGCAGGATTCGACGAATGATTTGCGAATGAAGAAAGATAGATGAAGTACATACACAGAATTGGGACCACACTGTTTTGGGATGATCGGTGGCTACACCAAGCTGCACCATCAGACTCGGCTCCTAACCTAGTGCAGCTGGTATCCAGAGGATCAGATCACGCCTCACGGTCCAGCGGGGGCTTTCAAACCGGCACTGGACACGAGGTATCACCGGCAGCATGTCCTCGGCAGCCATTGCGGAGTACCTGGACCTCTGGGAAGCCACGGCGGAGGTGACACTCAGCGACCAGCAAGACAGGACAGTCTGGCGATGGTCACCGGATGGCAGGTACAGCGCCAAATCCGCCTATAAAATGCTACATACATGCTCCATACCATTCCGGGGTCACTCATTGATCTGAAAGACATGGACGCCGCTGAAGGTGAAGATCTTCCTATGACTAGCGTTCAGAAGGCGCCACTAGACCAACGACCGCCGCGCCCACCATGGTCTAGAAGCTAGAGAAGAATGCTACCTCTGTGATCAAGCAACCGAGACAATTGATCACATCATTTGCTCTTGCCTATTCACAAGAGACGTATGGTTCCACATTTATCAAGCCCTTGGATGCCAGCTGCCAACCATGGCTCGATTGATCTTTGTTTGGTGGAAGCAGCTGCAAGGGACATGTCAGGGTACTCAGAGGAAGGGGATGGACTCGCTGTTCGCACTTACCTCCTGGCAAATTTAGAAAGAAAGGAATGCCCGGTGCTTCAGGGAGGCAGCGACCACGGTGACGGAGCTGCTGCCGATCATCATGGCACAGGACGAGCTGTGGGCTCAAGTGGGCGTCAAAGATTCAAGGAGTTTAGCGTCGCGATAGTCCACTGCCCACCAAGTCTTTCAATGTAATCCTTCGATCTGTCGCAGCCTTGTACATCACTTCTATTTTCTCCTTGATGCAATGATACGCAGCGCTCTTGCGTATTCGGAAAAAAAAAAGATAGATGAAGGGACCACAACGCAGCCACGCATGGATCATCGGCGATAGATTCGATCGGCGCCGATGTGAGCTCGTAGCTCACCTCTTCGGGGATGGTACCGTCGGCCGCAGAGGCGAGGTAGAACCGCTCGAGGTCCTTGCGGCCGCCGCCGTCGCTGTCGCCGTGGAGCCGTTCCGCCGTCACCGGCAGGGACGGGATGAGCGCGCCGCACATGGCGCGGAGCGCCTCCATCTGCGCCGGGTGCAACCCGTGCGTGTACCTCTCGCGCCTGCACCCCCGCAGCAGTGGGTGGCCCCTCCTCCGGCGGCGTGTCGCCGCCGCCTTCGCCTCCTCCTGCGCCGCCATTAGCTGGCGTGTGCGGAGATCTCTCGTGCAGTTTGCCTTGTTGGCTCTGTCTGCGGACTGCGGGAATGTGGGCTGACGCGTGACGCGTGTGCGTACATATGGAGGCACTCGTTTTCAGTTTGCTGCACTCGTTTAATTTTCACAGTGATAAGACAGTGACAGTGTTGTTGGGGAGGCAGCATCACAGTTAATACGACTCCATCACCCAAATTAAGCTTGGTAGAAGTTGCACCTGCGTTAATGAGCGATGGGGGCAAGTTTCTGCCGGAGATATCTAGTGTAGCCGTGCCCTTGCCTATTCTACAGCTTTTCCTAGCAGGGGCTGGAGCTAAAGAAAGATGGTGGATGGTGTAGCACTTCATAATCATAATCTATTGGCCGTTGGCTAGTATATGTACAGTTTTAGTATTCTAATTTCATATGTCCGTTACAAATATGGTCTAGTTTCTATACTAATATAAAAACTCAAGTGTTGTTGGACTCTTAACACTTGAAATTTTCAAATTGCAACTGCAACTATAGTAAGTTACATCACAACCTCATAGAGTTTCTCTATATATTTTTAGTGAATAGTTTTCCCGTCTTTATTCCTCGCGAAATGAAGCCCAAGCAAGATTCAACACAGCGCATTCGAGGGCCCCTGCCAAAAGAGTCTAGATCTAAACTACTAACCACCTGAAAAGCTATATGTAAAGAAAGGTTTAAGTCCCTCTCATTAAATGTTGTTGCACCTACCGTTCGGCTGGAATTATAAGCCGGCTGAAAAACACTGTTGGCTGATTTTTTGTGAGAGAAAAATATTGTTCCGGCTAAAAAAACAAGCTGAATAAGACGGATTATAAGCCAGATGAACAGGGCCGTCCCCATTGAGCTTGTTACGTGTTGTGACACCTCCCAGGTTATCCTCAGCAGTTCTCTTGTTCTTTTTTTAGGCAATAGGAGGGATTTCCCCCTACTGAAAATTTTATAAAAATGAAAACAGCAAACAGTCTTACATGGGAGCTCAAGAAACAAAGAAAGAAACGAAGAAAATAAGGAAAAGAACAGCAGCTACAACAGAGTCTATCCATGGTACAATAAGAGGGAAGTATTTCGATTTCGCCCTATGGATAACCATAGTGAATTCCATAAACCTGACGAACTGCTGCCAGAGTTGGTTGAATTCCTTCAAAAATGAATTTATTCCGCACTGTCCAGATGCTCCAACAGAAGAGAAGGACAATTTCTAGGAAAAAAGGAACATGATGCTGTTGCCTGGAGTCTTCAAAAACACTTGAAATCTGGGTCCAGGAGTTTGGGCAGTTCACATTCAAATAGAGCCAGCAGGAAACAGCAAACGGGCATCGCAAGAATAAATGCTCCAGTGTCTCTTCATGGTCCAGCGAACATAGGACACAATTATAAGAGGGCAAGGGCATATGTCTACAACGAAGAATGTCACTGGTGCTTAAACGGTCCTGTAATAACAGCCAAAAGAATAGCTTGTGTTTGGGCTGGCAAGAGCTTTTTCAAAGCCATTTGAAAACCGGCGGCGTGATAGTGTGACCAAAAAGATGTTTGTAGGCCTTCTGGGAAGATAATTGAGCAGAGCCCCAACTATATGACCAAACATATGGTAAGTCTAAGACAACAACTTGAGCTAGGAGTAACCGAAGCTGAGGGTGTGTTCAGTTGGTGAAAAGTGGGTGAAAAGTTACTATAGCATATTTCGTTGTTATTTAGCAAAATTTGTCTGACTATGGACTAACTAGGCTCAAAAGATTCGTCTCGACATTTACAAACAAACTATACAATTAGTTATCTTTTTTACCTATATTTAATGCTCCATGCATACGTCCAAAGATTCGATGTGATGGGTGGAAGAGGAAATATTTTGGGTTTGCATGGAAAGTGAACACACCCTGAGTATGCTGTGCGATAGCACTGGTTGAGAGCGTTAGTTGGAAAAATCCCAGAGGGTGTCTTGCGCCTTGACCTTCTTAAATGTGACAGTACCTCTTTTTGTGAAGGAAAAAAGCTCTGGAAAGTTCAATTTGGGAGCTTGCCCATTCCAAGCATCTTCCCAAAATTACAAGTTCGACCATCATGTATTGTAACCGAAGCCATTTCTTTAAATATTTCAAGCAAATGCAGTAAATCTCGCCACCAAAAATAGCCCTTGCGAACATGATTAGGCAGCTTGTCATGATTATAATAGCATTCCCAGATAAGATGAACCCAGGGGACGTCAACTCTATTGAAAAATTTGTGCCAATGCTTTAGAAGTAGAGCTTCGTTTTGAGTTTGGAGATTCAAGGCTCCCAATCCAACTTCTTGCTTAGGCCTACATACCAATTCCCAAGCTGCCTTGGCTAGCCTGCGGCTGTTGATATCGGCACCACGCCAAAGACAATGCTTGCGGAACTTATCTATTTGTTTAATAACTGTTTTTGGTAGTCTGAAGCTGCACATAAAGAAAGTTGGAAGAGCAGTGAAAACCGAGTTTGTTAACCGGCCAGCCTGAGAGAGAGTTCGCAGTGCTTGCAAGTCAACGTTCACACTTTGAAATCAAAGGCCAAAAGTCCTCAACTCTGGGTTTAGTCAAACCCAGAGGTAAACCCAAGTAAGTGAAAGGAAAAGAGCCCGTAGAGCAATCAAAGGTATTCGCCAAATGACTTAATTTATCTTCAGACACATTGATTGGTACCATCATGCTTTTGGCATAGTTGGCCTTTAAGCCAGTTGAAGAAGCAAAAAAGTTGAGAAGGCTTTTGAGAAAGAAAAGCTGGTTGCTGCAAGCCTCCATGATAATCAGTGTGTCATTGGCGTATTGAATAATTGGAAAATCCTCATTATGCTGTAAAGGGATTGGCAAGTGAAGGAGACCCAAAGATTTTGCTTTGTTCAAAAGAGATTGAAGGAAATCTGCTGCCAAAACAAAGAGGAGAGGAGACAAAGGATCTCCCTGTCTTACTCCACGTTGACAATGAAAGGTCTTACTAGGCACACCATTTAACAAAATTGACTAAGTACCCGAGTTGAAGATACTTTGCATTCACCGTAACCAAATGTTACCAAAGCCCTTAGCTTGCATAATCTGAAGCAAAGCTTGATGCTCGATTTTATCGAAAGCCTTTTCAAAGTCCAATTTGAGAATAACTATTTCCTTCCTGGAATGATGGCACATGTGCAAATACTCAAATGACCAAGCAATAGAATCTTGAATTGTTCTTGATTTAATAAAACCGTACTGATTATTATGAATAAGCTTTATCACTACTTGCAGCAACCGATTGGCTAAGAGCTTTGTCACCAATTTAATTGAAGTGTTCAGGAGCGAGATTGGCCAATAATCCCCCACTCTAGTAGCATCCTCTTTTTTAGGAATAAGGGTAACATAAGATCCATTCATGCTATGAAGGCAAATATTATTGCTATGAAAGGAAGAACACAAATCATAAAAATCAGACTTAATAATGGGCTAGCATTTTTTGAAGAAGTCGATATTGAAACCATCCAGACCTAGTGATTTATCAGAAGGAAAAGACTGGACTATTTCGTCAATCTCCAAAGGGGAGAAGGGAGCTTCCAGGAAGTCAAGATCTGACACTGATTGGACAAACTCACTGATGTTGAAGAGCATATTCGTAAAGTCACTAGTGCCTAGCCTATCCTTGAAAGAAAGCCATAAAACATCTGCTTTGGAGTTATATCTGAATGAACCATATCACTGTCATCCTCAATAGAAGGTATCAACCTTTTCCTATGCTTGATAGTAGCATGGGCATGAAAAAATTTTGTGCTGCAATCACCAGATTTAACCCACTTTACATGCCCCCGCTGTTTCCAATAAGATTTTTGTTGCCTCAGAAGGGAGATCAAGTGTTCTTCTAAGATAGCCTTAAAATTCCCTTCTTCTATTGACAAATCTCTGTGTTCTTCAATAATACCCAGAAAAGAAAGCACCAATTTAACATTATCAATAACTATCTTTAAGCTAGAAAGCTACTTTTGCCACTGCTTAAGCAATGCTCGAAGTCTTTTGAATTTGGCTGAAATTCTCTTAGCTATATCAGAATGTGTGCAAGGCTGAGACCAACTCTGAGAAACAACATTCAGAACTGTTCATGGTGTAGCCAATAATTTTCAAAGCGGAAGATATGATGTTGGGGTATGTTTGTGCCAAAAGAAACCAAACAGGGCACATGATCCGAATTTTCATTAACAAGCGATTTGACAAACGTAGCGGGATAAGACAAAGTCCAAAGAGGCCGATGTAAAGAACCAATCTAGGCGCTCCAGCAAAGAGGCACTTTGTTTGTTGCTCCAAGTATATTGCTTACCAAAGAGAGGTAGCTCCAGTAGACCCAATGCACTGATTGCCGAATTAAACAAGAGCATCTCAGAGACATCACCACCAGACCTGTTTCTGTCGGAGGAGTTTCTGAGGAGGTTGAAATCACCAAGCACTAACCAGTCGACATCAGCAGGCATAGAAATATGTTTGAATCAGTGCATAAAAGATCGCTTGTCCGTCGCAATACAAGGGCCATAAACGTTGGTAACAATCTAGGAAGAGTTATCAAAATTGAAGTAAAACTCGACGGAAAGCGAAAATTGGTTCTAGAAAACAAGGGAACCACGCAAATGATCACCTCTCCAAACAATGATAAGACCCCTAGAGGCACCAAGAGAAGGGAGGTACTCAAAATGATCAAAGGAGGGTGGGCAAAAACCTCTAATGAACTGACTATCAAAGAAGTCACGCTTAGTTTCTTGGAGACAAAGAATATCACAACCAGATTTAGAGATTTTATCACGAATAGAATTCCATTTTTTTCTCCGCATTAACCCCACGGATGTTCCAGCATAGGACCTTCCAAGTTTTGACATTGTGTAGATTCATGAGTTAACCAAGTAAAGACCAAAAGGGCAAAGAACGTGATACACATTCAATGCAATACAGAAAAAACACATCTAAAGGCATTAGGCTTTCTTCGCTTTGGAGTCCCCTAGGGCCCTAGCCTTAGTCTTTTGAGATGGCTTCTTGCTTTTCTTCGACTGAAGACGCTTATCAGATAAGTTAGAAGCTGCCACCTTGCAGAAGGCCTCTCCCAAACTCTTGATCACTCAATTAGGAATGGTCGGAGGTGTAACAGTGCAGGCCAGACAATTCTTCTCAGCACACCTATTGTTCTTGAACCCATTGTTGAGCTTCTGGATCCTTGGACTACGCCGAACTTTAGTTTTCACTAAAGGACATTTAGCATTCGGAGTGGCAGTGGGCAGCTTGGCTTGATCATCAACATGGATATCCTACTCTGTTGCATCCAACGGGTTGTCCTGCTCTGGTTCCCACACTGGAGAGTCCAAAAGGTGAAGCGTGGGCGCAGCAAGGGGAGCATGAGAATCAGAAATGACTAGACAAGCTAAAGGTATAGAAAACTGAATGTTACCAAGAGCCGAACCGAAGAAAAACTTCCAAGCATCCGAAGATACGAACTTCTTGATTCCTTCAAAGTGATTGGGCTGAAGAAGAGAGCTAGTAACAAAATCCATCCACGGAAGAGGAACTGTTATGGACTTGTGTGGGGGCCCAAAGTTGAAGTGCTTGGCCCATTGGCGGACGGCCTCCAGATGCTGCTTGAAGCCCAAAGGATAGAGCCCTGTGAAAACCAGATCTGTTGTTGGTTCGATAAGCTGTACAAAGCCCAGGTCTTTGATACTGAAGCCTAGCCACGTTGGAGGGTTCTAATTTAGAAGCGGCGTCCAAAGACTAAACTTGCACAACATTTCAAATTTTAGTGACTTGCTCGGCCTCTAGAGCTGCAATATCCACGTCATTCATCAATTCATCTTCATTAATCTCAAGTGGCATAAAAGCCACTGGTGAAGGAACAGGCGCTATTGGGTCAGGCAAGGCGTTCAAGTCCGGTAGATCAGTACCCGTAGAAGAGACTAGATCAGAGGCGACTAACAAGGAATCATCATGCACAATGGGATCAGAGACCTCTATAATTCCTTGGGCTAGCTCCATCTACATAGCTTCATCATGTATAAGAGCATCAATCCCACCAACATCATCATCCTCACATTGCTGTCCTTGAGCAGCAGCATTCTCCAAAGGAACAAGTAGCAGAATGTCATTTTCTTCCAAGAGAGCTTCATTCGGCTCAGGGTCAGCCGGAGGAAAGTTCAGGTTGAAAGGCCCTGGCAGAGCAACAACTGGAACATTAAGGTCAGGTGGGCTTGTATATTGTGGACTGTAGGTTGTTGGGGCCAAGACCCCATCCCTAAAAACCTCCCTGCTGGCCATGAAAGGGATGGTGATCCTGAAAGGGAGCAGGACTGCCCTGTCCACCAACGGCTCCAGGAGGAGGACCTTGAGGGCCCTATCCATGCTGACCAAACCCAAAAAATCAAAGAACTTAGGGTTAAGATCATCAGGATTTTTAGGTGGGAGATCTCTATCTTGAGGAATGGTGCCCAACATCTTAGACTGAAGAATCTCACACTGAACAGTCCAGGATTCACTTTCAAAATCACCACCTTCAGAAACTAACACAAATCAGGGAATGTCCTCAAGCTTAACTACCCTCGCTTTGATCAAAATACGTGTCAGATGATCATAATCTTCCTCCCAGGCTAAAAGATTTCCAAAAGAGCCAAGAGCCTTTTCAATGGTACTATGAGACCATAAATCTAAAGGGAACCCCACAAACATTAACCAAACTTCATGGTTGAGATTGATAGTGCAATTATTCCAAGCTTTATCATGGGGGATAAACGAAATTTGAACATCACCAAACTGATGTGGACTATTGTTGATGAGGCCATCCCGATCATGGAAATAGGAGAAGCGCACATATGCTTGACCTAAAGGACACAGTTGAATAGACTGAAAACTGAGATGCTTTTCCACGTTGATGAAATCCGCCAAAATACTTTTGATAGCTGAGAAGTTCACCAGATGCTAAGGTGAAAGGTCTTAATGGCTAGAGGGGGTGAATAGCCTTTTAAAAATTCTACAACGACAAGCTAAACAAGTTTATCAATATAACAAATAGCGAGATGCAAGTTTTGCTTAGCCTACGGGGTGTTTGCAAGCCACCTATCCAATTCACAATTCTAGTATATTTGCACTCAACCGCACAAGTCAAACCGCACAACTTAGCTACAACTAAAGCTAACTAGCTACACAAGCTAAGAGCTATACTAACAAGCTAGCAAGGTAACTAAGAAAATAATACAAGAGAGAGTTAGAAGGGTATCACCGAGGGACGAAATATTGAGCCAACCAATCAATATGATCAAGAGATGAATTCCACAATACACAACCACCGGGATCCATTAATCACAATAAGAATGATGACACGAAGATTTATCCCGAGGTTCACGTGCTTGCCGGCACGCTAGTCCCTGTTGTGTCCCTCTTCACCACGTGGTTCGGTGGCTAATCGGTATCATACACCGAGCCTCTCAAAAGGCGCCACAAGAACCTACCAAATGGCAAAAGGTTGCAAATGACATGATCAATCCACTAACGTTGCCTTTGGCGCTTCACCGAGGTAGGCACAAACCCCTCACAATCACCGGAGGTGGCCAAGAACAATCACCAACTCTTGCCAACGCCTCCAAGCTGCTCCAAGCCGTCTAGGTGGCGGCAACCACCAAGAGAAACAAGAATCCCGAAGCTAATCAACCATCAAGTGCCAACTAGATGCAATCTCACAATGCAAATGCACTTGGATCACTCAATCTCACTTCGAATATGCAAAGAAGCAAGAGAGATAAGTGGGAGGGGAGTTGCTTAGCTCAAAGTGCTCATAAGTATGTCAAAGAATGCAAGAGAGAGAGCTTTGAGCCGGCCAACGAGTATTTATAGACGTACCCCTTTGAATAGAGCAGTTAGGAACTTGAAACAACTGCAGTCGCGCTGACCGGAAACACTGGTCACGCGGACCGGACGCGCGAAGCTCGACCGGACGCGCTGGTCAAGCCTGAGCAGCGCTCCAACGAAACAGCCGGACGCGCTGCAGAACTGACCGGACGCCACAGTGCCAGCGTCCGGTTGGAGTCCAGTAAGCACCCTCAACGACCGGACGCGTCCAGTCGACCGTGACCGGACGCGCCACCACGTCCGATCAAAAAACTAAGACACGCGTAGACGCTGAACACTGACCGGACGCGTTCGGTCAAACAGTGACTGCGTCCGGTCCAGCGTCCGGTCACTTCTGTGACCTCCGTTCGCCTCCGTTTGAATCACCCTTTCACATATGAGCTAGACTAAGTATATGTGTCACTTTAGCACATATTTTAGCTCGTGAAACAATATGTGACAACGTCTCCAAAACTCGACATTGGCGTAAAGGAAAATAGGCGTTTCAATTCCTCGAAAACGCCTGAATCCCGCCTCGCAAGCTCGGCGGGAGGGAGTGAGGACCCCAAACCCTCTCTACCGCTCAAACTCCAATGCCATCGCAAATGTGCTAACACCACCAAGTGATCACGTCATGTGCGAGTGTGTTAGCATTTTCACAATCATTTTTTGAGGCGTTATTAGTTCTATCCAAATGCATATGATTATGAAATGCACACCTAGAGGCACGTAGGAGTTCAATAGCCGTGTCATTCCCCTCTTTATAGTACGGCTATCTATCCTATAATGTAACCACACCCACTAGGTGTCATGGTCACTAAAACACAACCCTTAAGCATATACCTTTGCCTTGATCACGTAGGGTTGCATCCAAATCCAAGTGTGGCCATCATGATCACCATGTTCATCTTGCCACCAACCTTGGAATGTACTAATCCTCATATGCTATATACAACTTAGGCATAGGATTAGTACTTAGGCATTGTCACTAATTAGCAACACCAAACATAGAGCTTTCATAAGGCAGAGGCGTGATCGTGGCGATGGCGACATCACTGTTCCGCTTCGGCGCCCAACCAAGAACCACCCTCAACATTGGGCAATGGCCATTCACCATCACACGCTAGAAGTCCGAGGAATGAAGGGCGCCGGATCAACACAGAGGTGGGCCATGGCACCAGAAACACTCTCAAAATCAGATGGCACTGAAGCACGGATTATGGTTTTCTAGTTAAGCGAAACGCTAGTAGCACTGACTGTGTCGGTGGATAAGCTGGCTATCGCAAGCAACGGTTGTTCTCTAGAACTAGCAGGAATGACCACGGGCTAGCTAGGGAGAGGATCAAGAGGTTGCCAAAGCGTCAGGGAGACATCTGGTGAAGAAGGCCAGAGTATGGTAATCGGATCAATCAACGAGAGCCCCTGGAGAACATGTGCCATTCTACCAAAAGAAGGGAAACAAGGAGGCCCACTAGTGCTAACCCCATCTATTGGCCTTAGAGGTTGATTGAACCATGATGAAAAGTTGACCGGCTTCACTAGAGAAGGAAATGAAGGGAGCCTTGAAGGATGGAGGCCCGAAAAATGTGGCAGGAAACGACAAGTAGCCGAAACATGTCCCAAATGGAAGCAAGAGGCACACCTCATCTTATTTGGGCACGAGAGGCGAGAGTGGGCCATCAAAAAATAATGAATACAGAAGACTTGGCCCAGCGAGAGTGCAAGATTGGGTGAACCCAGAATAGAAGCCAAAGAAATCACCTTGTCCTTTAAGGTTTCCTCTAGGGAGCCCAAATTAATCGCCCGAGAAGACGCCTTGCCATGATCAGACGACAAATGGTCAAAAACCAAAATTCTAGAAAAGGAAATTCGTTCAAAAGTTGAACGGCGGTGGCTGCCATGGCCAGGAGCTTGAGGTTTATAATGGCCGGAACCAAGTGAAACTGTATTTGCCCCTGTAAGCACGGAGGCAAAAGAATGGTGACTAGAAGGAGCAGATTTTCTAACAGCAGACCATTGGGTATCCTGCTCAGACTGCCAAGCACGAAATTCTTGTCTCCATCGAGGCCCTCCCTCATGACAAATGTGGAAGAAGACTTTAAATGTATCCATCTCAAAAGAACAGAGATTCAGAGCCCAAAAACCAACAACCCGGTAGGAAACTGAGAAGCGAAAGACTATGTCACTGAGCTGACGAATGGCAAAAGCCAGAGCAACACCACAGAGAATGGAACACAACAGCGACGAGACAGAGTCCACCGATAAGCGAAACTTGCATCGGGCAACCGAAAGAACCAAGAAGAAGGTAGAAGAGCCAGGGAAAGGACACACCAAGGCATGGAGAGATGAGGAGATGTCCTTCTAAAAGCGGTGACCATGGGAGAAGTCCATCTCTAAGAAGACCCCAACGATCACCAATGATGAACAAAGGCCGGTCCAATTGGGAACTTCACCGGAGGTCTATCGTTCCATCGAAAGTTGTTCTCCGGTAAAACGTCAAACAAGTTGCGTGCACGCTCTGCGGGAACCACCTTCAACTCCGACCAGATGTCGAGGTGGACCGTCGTAGAGAACTTTCTTAGGACAAGGGAGGTGGGCACGACAGTCGAGGAAGCCGGCGGCAGGTTTCAGCGGTGGCCGCTAGCCTAGGAGTGGGTCACGCGAGATCAGCTCCCTGTCGAGTCGCTCATCTCCATCGGATCCCCTTGGCACCACTGTTATCTGCCAGGCTTGTCGCCGGCCTAGCTCGAGAGCAGACAACGCGGGGGTTGGGGCGCGTCGGTGCCGCGGGGACTGGGGATGCGCCAGCGTCGTGTGCTAATCGCTAATCTGATAGATGATAGTAGAGAAGGAACGGTCATCCATCTAGATAGCCTGGATAGCCACCCTTTTCTTGACTCCACTACATTGATGTGCAACTCTAGCTCTTCCCATTCATGTTGCTTGAAGAGGGGGTGCCATCTTTTAGTGTTCTTGTTGTTGCTGAAAGCACCAACCTAAGGAGCCCTCCAATATTCTCCCTAAAAACATAAAGTACTTTGAATTTTCCATAAGAGCCAAAGCAAGTTGCACAAGAAACATTTCTACTTGCCACAAATCCACCATTTTACCACAGATTCATTGTTTTCTCCAATATAATAGTTCACATGAGATATAACTTTCCAAATATTAGAGGCTACACAGCAATCAAAGAAGATATGATGTATTGTTTCCACTTCAGAGGAAAACAGAGAAGAAATGTCATCTACCAACCTTCTCTTTGCTAAATTGTCTCTTGTTAGAAGACGATTATTACCTAAGAGCCAAAGAAAAAATGTGCACCCTAGGAGGTTTGCAGATCTTCCACATAGGAAGTGTGTACACTAGGGTATATAATGCCTCTATAGGAAACTATGTCATAGCGAGATTGGACAGAGTAAGAACCTTTAGATTCATATTCCCAACACATGGTATCACATTTTGTTTCTTGAAAGAAAATAGATTCTGCTCTATAGCTTCTAAATCAAACCAGAGATTTGTCATTTTAGGGGAGAAAGACCTCCTAAAAGTCATCTTCAGAGTCTCGCCATCCCAAAGTTTAGATATGGTTTTGTTAACTTCATTGGCAACAAGAAATGGTTTTGTTAACTTCATTAGCAACAATGTAGATAGGCCAGAACTGGATGGCTAGACTAGAGTTACCAAACCAACAATCTTCTGCAAAACATATTTTCCTAACATCTCCTACCATCCCCTTGCAACCTAGTATCTTAGCAGCCTTAGCCTCCCAGATAACCCATTTCCAAAAAGGGGTGACATTAGAATCATAGCAGTAGAAAAAATTCGTGTATGTTATATCCATGTTGGTTATATCTCATATTTTGTCACGCAAAGTATTTAAAACATGTTTATACATTGATTTGAATGTTTTAAGAATTTTCTACATTTTTTTATATTTTTTCCATCTAGAACTAAACCTATTTTTGAAGTTTTAAAGATGTTTTCACGAGATATATATTTTTTATTTGGATTTTTCGTATCATAACCTATCTCTAGTATATTCTTCGGAATTTTTAAAGCTCACAAACATTTTCTATGGTTTAAAAACCTTATCAAGTATTTATCGATTTTTGAACTAAAAAACAAAAACGCCTTTAAAACTACTCCAAACTAGGATAGAGAGGTAATTTAAATGGTTTTGAGAGTTCAAAGGTAATATGTTTAGTTTTGAGTTTGACAAAAAAATTAAATTACAACAATAGTTTTTTTTTAATCTAATTAGGTAAATGCCCGTGCGTTGCAACGGGAAAAATTAATATCACGATAATATATGTATGAACGTGTATTGTACTGTTATCCAAAAAAGATATTGCGAGCATAATGTTCGGAATATCAATATTGTGTGAGCTCGACAATGCACACCAACTATTTATTAACAACAAACAAAACAATATATTGTACATGTGTTGTATATAGAGGCAGGGAGACCATTAGGTGAAACTAAGAGATTAGTTCTTTCCTAATAATGTATCATCTAACAAACTATAATAGCACACCTTAACAACATCATAAGGGTATTGGCGTGACAAGCATCATGTAGTCACTTGCAGTTCTCATAAATGTGTTCGAAGTATCCTACATATAAGCTATTTGTTAAAATTTAAAGCTAAAGTACTGTTGACAAAAGCTACTCTAGCAGGATCAAATGGTGAAAGTCACAATGGAAGTCGAGAAACCATGAATAACACAAAGTAGCACCACAGTAGCAATATTTGAAATTTCATCCTAATTTGACATAGAGCACACCAACTTGATTTCACTTAATCCTGAGGTTGTATGGTAACACATAGCAGCTGGTAAATATCAAAAGGTACTAACCAGTCAATAAAAGCACAAATTTAACAACTCAACCATACTACTCTCACCATCCCATTACAGATCAATAATTATCCTTTACTACTATGTTCATGTACCTTTCGCAAACACTGCAGAGGTAATTTTGGATAATTCTAACCATTTATATTGTGGCAATGACATATCTGCTTCTAGAAAAGAGATAACAACAGAGGTAATGATTGGACTTTGCTTTTACGTAACCTCTAAATATAAGAAAAGGTAACTTTTGCTAAGTTACTTACCTGTGTAGTGATTCTCAACTGCCAAGAACGTGCTCACACTCATAACATTTTGAAAGGATAAATGGATAATGCAGTGATTCAGAAAATTTAATGAGTCTAGTACTATAAAACATAGTCGCCGGCGGCAGCACGTACCTGCCTGTGACTGGCGGCATCGAGGCGGCGGAGTAGAGGCGCAGGATCGCAGGCGTCGCGTCCGGCAGTGGCCGTCCGACGGCCGCGGCGTGTGCTAGTTGAGGGCGAGGGTGGCCGTGCCGCCGGAGCCGGAGGACGCCCGCCGGGGGAGGCAGCGGGGGTTGAGTCAGCGCCGGAATCTGAGGGGGAGGGAGCAAGGAGCGGGGAGCAGGACGAAGGTGTTAGAGGGAGCTCCGGTTCGAGGCCGGCGGTGTGAGCACCATGGGCGTGGGGGCGGGAGAGGTGCGCGGGCAGCACGCGTGCATGGGGCGGTATAGCGGGAGGAACAACACGCCGGGTTTAGGGTTTTTTGGGAAACGGCCGGGTTTAGGGTTTAGTTGTAATAGGGTCATGCCCGTGCGTTGCAACAGGAACAAAAACAATACGATTTCATCGTCTTTCTTTTGTGTGCCCTCAACTTCCATTCCTCGCAGCCACACTACTGCCGGTGTGCTTCTAGGCCGCCGTGAGGAAATAGTTAGCCCAAAAGTTTCTGGTGTCGATTTTAACAGAGAAATAATGCTAGGTAGATTATAACAGTACCAACGAGAAGAGCATGACGAAGCAGTATGACACCATCATTGCCACAGGGTGGCCATCCAGTGCGAACCATGAAAAGCCAAACTGAAATAGATTGAACATTACACATTTAATAAGGTTCATTTGTTAACTAACAATATAAATTCAACTGGAACAACTCAGGTTTTGCTGGAAAATATCGCACAATTGGCTTTAGCCCAATGGTCTGTTACGATTCCATAAACAAAGAGAATATGACAAAATGTCAAATAGCAATGCTCATCAGTCAAGGAGGCTTGAATAAAGTCAGAATAAATCAATAGCAGTCATACATAACTATCAAAGAATGAAGTGGCATAGGTTATAATAGTAGATTACAACGCATGGCCACATTCCTAGTAAGACAACTACAGAGCCTTAAGCATAACCATGAATTGAACTGCTTGATGTGCTGTGTTCATATTACTATTTATGAGATCTAACATTTCTTCAGTTAATTGCTCCTTTTTAGATCACAAAATCATATTGTTTTGTTATTGCACCAAAAGTCAGAAACCAGAAGATTGGCTAGGCCCTCCTGCGCTGAAATCAGATGCAGTCCAAGAGCCTATCTCTGGACGATAGAAGCCTGAGCTGAAGGCATCTAGTTAGTCATCATAACTTGACTCAAAGCACCATTTTCCTCTTCTGATCCCCAAGGGAGGCTCTTCATGGTTTTCTCTAGCTGAAATCTCTGATCAACTCTCTTCAGGAAATAACCATACATCACAGGTGCAACATAGACCTGGTCAACTTGGAGCTTACATATGGCTGCAATAATGGCATCACCTTGACGCTGCCCCAGAATGAGAGCGAGGTGATTCTCGATCATTTCATAGGTCTCAGGTGAGTGCAAATGTTGAAGCTTCTCTTCCACAATTTCTGCCCAGTGGTCAACTCCTCAAGAAGAATTGACGGAGTGTGAGAGTGCTAGAACCAAAGAAACACCAGCTTTAACAAACTTCTGAACAACCATCTTTTCCAAAGTCCTTATCTATTCCTTCTGCTTTACTTCAGCAATCCGCCTATTTCTGGAAAACACAGGAAATTAACCAACATTCCTCCAACAGTCCAAGTCACAGGAAACAATTAGTTCATTGTTAGAAGTAAACAAAATTGAACTTTCACATGAATTTTGAATATTCCCATTTTATAGGAAGCTACATTATGGCTCACCAAACAATTCTAAATCACAACTATCAATGGCTCATATATGAACTACACTCACTCCATCTCAATCAAAAAGGCTAGAATAGCTTGTCCTTTTCCTGTCTACGCATCACAAGATTGACAATCAGTTCCTATATGACATGGCCATCTCCCGCAAACAACTCTGCAGATTTATTCTAACCCCACATAATGTTTAAGGATGTAAAAAGCATCCATAAAGTACAAGAGTTAATCTGCGCTAGATGCACCATGTGCATGTCAGCCGGTCTTGATAGCTTGACAGCTATACAATTCATACATGGGACAAGGATTGAACTTCCAAAGGCTATAAGTTGCAGTAAGAAAACAATGAAATTTGAAGGCCCAAAATAGTTGAAATGGTAGGGCCATCATCTAAAGCCAAAAGGCATCCATGAAAGCATAAAAAGAGGAGACAATGCGAGACAGGGGCTAAAGCACGACCCTTCTTGCTTCAAAGAGAAAATATTCATAACTGCATGGCTGAGTTGACAACAAATATAGCAGTACTAAACTAATGTCTACAATCTAACCATCCGCATGATTCCAATGATACTGGAAAGTAACTGAATTTTGAAAAACTGACTATTGGTAGTGAAACTTGTGAATTACCGTACAACAAGCAGGCCAATAGATAAAATTAGTAATAACAATTGTTTTTTTTCTGGCATATTGTGAACCAGTATTTAGTGCCTTTGTGTGTGTTGAATGCTTGCTTGCTGGATTCACGATAAAGAAGCTCCATTAGAGACATAACGGAATGATCATAGACATTCCCAATGATGAAAGAGCTCTGACCTGGAGAAAAACATGAGTGGCCTGGAGAAAAAGTAAACTTTATATCTTTCTTACAGTGGCCTGGGGTCCTTGACCCCTCTTGTTTCCGCAAAAAATGGAGAAGGGACCAAATAACCTTAGCCTGGGATATCTCATCTGACTATAACGCTTATGTGTCACTGCCAATTACATGCTGCAAATGGTGAACTAATTGAGTTTCAATGCACAGTGCATGTTAGAAATTATAGCTCCAAACTATAATAAAGATAGATATTGAAGATTTATCAGATATCTATAACATTGAACAGACGAATCCATATGCACAAATCAAATCATATAACGGTCAATAGAGTTTGGTTATTAATATTATGACTATATATATCATTTGGTTATATCCATGAAAATTACAATTATATTAGTCAAGAAGCCCAGTCAAATGAATATTATCAACTGTTGGATTACCATAAAACTACCACTAAATCACAACGGGCAACTGAAATTCACTTCAACAGTTGATATCAGATAAGTAGCAGTCCCCAAAATTGACCAAGCAACTAAAAGTTAAGTACAGGGTCATGACTACAGTAGTCGTTGCAAAGTTCATATGGTAAAGATCATAAACAACAGGAGGGTGAGCTACTGATACATGCTAACTGAATAACCGTAGTTACTGACAAGCAGCTGGATATTCACCGGATCTTATATTCAGGAAACCTTGTTAAGCTTTACAGCTAGACTGATAGCAATCAAGCTTAGCATTACTCTACTGAGTGAAACATCCAGAAAAAAGTAGTAATAGGCATCAAAACATTTTGTAGCAATAATACTGCATGGTAGGTGCCAGCGTCAATTACCTATGCCGTGGCATATAGGGATCTGTAGAGAATATAGGGATCTGGATCTCAATGAGGTAACCTTAGAGGACAAGCACCTGTAGAGAATATAGGGATCTGGATCTCAACGAGGTCGCATGGGTAGATCGATGGAGGATGTCAGAAATTCTTATCAACTTGAGCGCATTTTATCGAACACATGTTGGGTGTAATCCATGTCGATACAGACACCATCATCATGCCCGATTCTGTGTTAGGCAGAGGTCTTCGTGGAGGAGCACTTGAGGATACGGCGTACCTGACGAAGCCGACGCTTCAGAATCTCGACGAACCCAGCAATCTCCCCGCGCCGCCTTAGTTGCGCCGTGCTCCCCGCGCCGCCTCCTCACAGCTGTGCCGTCTTCTTCGCGCCGCCTCCCCGCAGCCGCGCCGTCCTCCCCGTGCCGCCTGAGCCTGATGTAGTCACACCGTCTACCCACAGCTGCGCCGTCCTGCCCATGCCGCCTCCCTGCAGCCACGACGTCCTCCCTGCGCCGTCTCCCTGCAGCTGCGCCGTCCTCCCCAGTCCCCGCGCCGCAAAGGCCTGAGCTGAATCGGAGTCCCCACAGCCGCGCCCTCCTTCGAACCTTATCGCAACAGGGGAAGTTGTGTTTCTTATTTTTTTTATAAGAAGAAGAGGCGTCGGGCGGAGCGCTCGAGCGGGGGAGGCCAGACGAAGTCGGACGGGGCGAAGGCGGAGCGAGCGAAGCGAAGCCGGGGGACGATTCCTCTACGAATGTTTTAGTTGTAGAGATAGAGATTACAACAATAGTTGATAGAGCTAGAATGGACTTCTTCCGCCCGCTTGTTCATCTGCGGAGACGAGATGGCCCCATCCATGCGTTTGCGACCTGGGCATGTTCGCTGGCACGAGCGCGAGGATGCAGAGTTAAAAAAAAGAAAAAGTTCACATTACCTTCCTTAACTTTTGCGAAAGTCTGCTTTCCTTCCTGAACTCCAAAACTGAGTAAACCACCTCCCTTCAACTTTTAAAACTATTCGTTTTACCTCTCTGGCCGGTTATAAGCGGTTTTCAAAGACGGTTTTGTCTTTTTCTTTTTTATTTATTTTGGCTAAATCTTTAAAAAATCATAGTAAATTATAAAAAATCATAAAATAGAAAATCCCATTTTGTTAGACTCTACATGAGTAGATCTACGTAGTGAATATATAATATGATATGCTTTAGTACAAATTTTTGCTGTGACTTTAGATCTATGTTTTTCTATAATTAATTCATAACTGCAGTTTTTATGGTCCAATTATGGTGAAATTTTTATGGTAAGCTAATTATTGTATGTTTGAACTGTAGTAAAAAATTTTACTCATTGAAAATTTTACTATAGTTCAAGCATACAATAATTAGCCCACCATAAAAATTTCACAATAATTGAACCATAAAAACTGCAACTATGAATTAATTACATAAAAGCATAGATCTAAAGCTACAGCAAAAAATTATACTAAAGCATATCATATTATATGTTCACTGCGTAGATCTACTCATGAGAAGTCTAACTAAATTGTATTTTTCATTTTATGATTTTTTGTGATTTACTGTGATTTTTCAAAGATTTAGCCAAAATAAATAAAAAAGGAAAAGATAAAATCGCTTTTGAAAACCATTTATAACCGGTCAAAAAGGTAAAATGAATAATTTTAAAAGTTCAGGGAAGTGGCTTACCGGTTTTGGAGATAAGGGAGGAAAAACAGACTTTTGCAAAAATTACATAGGTAACGTAGACTTTTAAAAAAAAAAGAGCGCGAGGATGCATGGGCTGCCCAATTTGGGCCTACGCTTCCACGGGCCATGCAACACG